>CAUYRT010028158.1:0-80222 GCA_963574885.1 Lepilemur ruficaudatus | reverse complement strand
CCCTCCACAGTGCCCACCACGTCGCTCAGACGTGGGTTTACCCCCCACCCCCCAATCCCCTAGTGATCACTCCCACCATTTGAGCACCATAGTGTTAATCAGTCAATACCAGTTTGATGGCGAGTACAAGTGGGGCCCATTCTTCGGGTCTTGTGTCACCTCACTTCGAATAATGGGCACAAGCTTAATCCAGGATAATATAAGAGGTGCTAGCTCACTGTCGTTTCTTAAAATTGAGTAATATTCCATTGTGAACGTATACTAAATTTTAACAATCCACTCAGGAATTGACGGGCACTTGGGTTATTTCCACGACCTAGCAATAGTGAATTGTGCTGCCGTAAACATTTGGGTGCAGATGTCTTTATCATAGAATGTCTTATGCTCTTTTGGGTATATGCCTAATAATACTATTGCTGGATCAAATGGTAATTCTATTTTTAGTGCTTTGAGGCATCTCCAAATTCTTTTCCACAAAGGTTGCACCAATTTGCAGTCCCACCAGCAGTGTAAGAGTGTCCCTATCTCTCCACATCCTCACCAGCATTTGTTGTTTTGGGATTTTCTGATAGAGGCCAGTCTCACTGGGGTTAGGTGGTATCTCATTGTGGTTTTGATTTGCATTTCTCTAATGATTAGAGATGATGAACATTTTTTTATATGTTTTTTGGCCATTATTCTGTCCTCTTTGGAAAGTTTCTGTTCATCTCCTTTGCCCATTTATAAATGGGGTTGTTTGATTTTTTTCTTGTTAATTCTTTTGAGTTCTAGGATTATTTTTTGAACAAAAAGGAGCGGGGCTTGGTGGTGATATTATAAGGCTCATAAAATGTCAAAAACAAGAGAAGCAATTTTTAAATTAAACTTTATTCTTTGATTTTTGGTTTGGCATTTTGGGTCAAGTGTGTCAAAAATTCAAAAGAAAGCTACAATGGAAATTTGTTTTAAAAATCACATTCATATCTAAGTAAATAGGACAAATATCTGTTACCTTGCTTTAAATATAAGCCCCAATTCACTTCATACTAATTTCTGTAAGAAAGACTTTAGAACATTTGTATTCTGGAGGGGGAGAACACGTCAGGCAG
This sequence comes from Lepilemur ruficaudatus, assembly GCA_963574885.1. NCBI lineage: Eukaryota > Metazoa > Chordata > Mammalia > Primates > Lepilemuridae > Lepilemur > Lepilemur ruficaudatus. The sequence goes on along the minus strand of CAUYRT010028158.1, from coordinate 79,134 downwards.
CCAAATTAACCTGGATAGCAATAAAAAAAATATATAATTTTATAACAGATATTTCTTAAAGGGAAATATTTTTAAAGCCTCCATATTTGAAGAATAATAAAAAGAGAGATGGTATTAATTAGTGGCAAACACAGATGTGAAATAAAATGAGGAGGGGCACAGGATATAGGAAACTATTTGAACTATTTTAGCACTTGAAAATGTCAGACAATTTATTGAGGATTTATTCACTTGGTTTGGAAGGTCTTAGGGACTAGCTATAAAAACACCTAAGAACTGGTCTGTTATAACTGATTCAAACAGCAATGTGAGGACAAGAGTACTTTTCAGGTTATTCTATTACACAAGTAAATGAAAGGAACAAATTAATTACTGTTCTTTTAACTTGAATCTCATGAATAGAAGACAATAATTAAGAAAGGAAGGCAAAAATTAAATCAGGAAATAATTCATTTTGGAAAAAAAAATTAGTCTCTCCTCTCCTCTCTGCACGCCCCAACCCCAAAGAAAGTTCATACTCCATTTAACTTCTTTCACATATAAGCTCTAATTTCAGGGAATTTTTGCACTCATTGGCAGTCCTTCAGTTACTGAAAGTGATGCTAATATCAAATTACTGTCCTATTCCACAAGAATGTCTTCAGAATATATAAAATAGTTTATGAGTAATTACTTTGAGATGTTAGGAAAAAAGGAGTTGAGATGATTTTTATTATAAAAATCAATTTAAATACATTTAAGATATGGAGTAATTTACATGAAATCAGATTGCCATGAATTGTTGCTGTCTTCAGCTAATTAAATACATTTATATTCAAATTGTAATCCAGATTTTATCATGTATACAACTATTCCTTCCTATAAGAGGACAGGACGTGAAGCCTATTGTAATGAATAACCTAAAGACTGAGTCACACTTTCTGAATTCAAACTTATTATTACCTGGCCTTAGCTAATAAGCCAAAGTCAGTTTGAAGGAAGCATACTTTAAAACAAAGCCAAATTTTACCTCAGAAAGAAATCGTATTCTCTTTTATATATACATATATATATATATTTTCATTGCAACATAGAAATCTTATTCTCAATGCAAAATTTCAGATTTTCCAATTCCTTTGACACCAGAACCAAAGAGAAGCCATTTCACATTATTGGGCATAGGCTACAACACAGGTCAGTGCTATTTCCCTATAAAAACTTGCAAGCGTATACACAAATCTTTTCTAAAATTCATTAATGAATCTTTTAGTGTTCTCTGTGGACACTGAGTTTCCCGCTCCCATTCAATGAAGAAAGGGGTGATTCAGAAAAGGAAAAAGAATTCACCTTTTGAAAACCAAAAATAATTATCTTAGTTTTCTCTTTTTCTTCTCTCCAGATGATCTGGGATTATTACTGTGAATTCCTTACTACTTTTGTGATGAATGCTGTTTTTTTGGTGTGTAGAAAGTGAATCATTTTATGTGCTAAATGTTTCTTCACAGCTTACATTTTAGACCAGTAATGATACACATACTATTCCATAGCGTGTGTGCCTCAAGAACTGTTAAAGGAGTATTCAAATAAGAAATGTTTCAAATCTCTCTTATTCTTTTCTATTAAAAACAAGATAAATGATAAATAATAATGTCAATTATCTTTTTTAGCTAATAACTCTTTCTTATGAATTCAAGTTCCATAATATCCCACGCAGTTCCAAACTAAAGCATTTCCACCCCTTTATCCTATGATCTTACTTTTAGATTTTTTTTTTTCACTTAAAAGTGATTTAGAGAAAAAGGGATTGCTGTAATCGAGTAATGTTATCCAGGTCACTGGAGCATCTTTCTTCTCCTGTTGTCCCACCCACCACACACACTGGAATGTAGCTGTGAGCAGTATTTTTCCTGTTCTAAAGACATCATAAAAGGAATTGGATAAATGTGAACAGTGGCCAATTTTTCTTTCTTTTCCTTTTGGTAAACAGTGTGGTTCACAGGTTTTCAACTCCACTTCCAAAGCTTTCACTCACTCTTGCTGCAAATCACTACATCTGCCAGGGCAAGGACATGCTTAGAGGGAAAAGTGTATCCTGCATAGAAGAAAAGGAGCAGTGGTATAAGAAGAAGAGATATCTGAAATGGATAAGATGATGCTTCTTCCCAACTAGTTTGATTATTAGTTACTATTACCAGGATGTTGTAGGGAAAAATGATAAGACAAACTACTATAAAAACTATATGAAGTTGAGCTTTTTTTAGGGATAGACTATGGGCAGTTCTTATCACATCTGGTCGACTGTCCCATGGGCCAGTTGAGTTAAATTTAACTGAATAGAAATAATACAAATATCTTTACCATTGAATTAGTGAATATGTCTACTGACTACATTATAGTTTTAAAAAGGTAATCTTTTCCAACTTACAAGAGACAAATAAGATTGATATAATTCAATTTGGAAAGTTCAATACAACACCTGAAAACAAAAATTGGGGGAGTTTGTTGACAATACAAACCAACAGAACTCTGCATCTGCAAACATTTTCATGCATAAGATGGTCACAGGCCATGTTTAAATTTGCCAATTATCATTCAGCACATCTTTTACCTACACCCACCACTACTTGGAACAACCTAAGGAAACATATGTCATTTTACTTTACAAGCTCAGTCTTAATACAAAACAGAAATGCAAATGCAATCTTTAAAGATAGTAGGCTGTAAAGGGAGCTGAAATAGGAAAAGCACAGAAATGGAAAATGTAAATGAAAAAGAGTGAACATAAAAATTATAAAGTAATTATATTGTTATGACTGTCCCTGATTATTTTTAAAGCCTCTTACTCATCTCAGAGGACAATTTACAAACTGCCCTCTAAAATCTATCCCATCTACCTTATACTTTAATACACTTCATTCTGATGAGTGTTTTCAGACACCTATTTGAGCAATTCAGTCTATTTATATTCAAATGTTATGTATGAATAATGTCACTTTATTATTCATTTTAAAAACTATCTAGTGGTGGTTTATTGTAGTACATTTCAAAAAAGCTTTTGCTTCTCTATAATTTTATGTATGGCTAAATATAATTTCTGCAATTGGTTTCATTCTTTTGATTTTTCGAATTATTAAAAAAACTGTGGAGAGAAGTAGGTGGTGAATAGTATGCACTCAAGAAAAATGAAATACGCTTATCTTGGGAAGGAAGTGTTTTGAAAGAAAGTGTGTAGAAGGCTTTTCTGAGGAGTCATATACTTTATCAGAATGTATCCTGTCCCCAAATATCACATTATTTTTCCACTCTGTGGCTTGCTTTATGCCTCTAGAGAAAGGAAAATCTTTATTCCTTCTTAAAATGCAACATCTAGACAGTTGATACATATTCTCTATAAACATCGACCTTAGAAATTATCAGAACATTTTTAGGTATAGTTAGTTGGTTTAATGTTTGAGCTAGAAATCTCACAAGTTTGATCATTGTAGGTTGATACTTTATAAAACCATTATGGAGTATGACTTCTAATATGTATATGATACATATTTGGTTGAACATTTTCAAAGGTAAGGTATTCAATTATCAGTATGTGTAAAAAACCAACTAAAATGAGGTAGTGCTATGTAGTGCTATTGATACTAAAAAGATGACTAATTAACAGTTTCTTTGTGTATTCTTTGTACTTCATTCACATATTCATCTATTTAATCAACAGATATAATAATTATTCTTATTTTATAGCTGAAGATATTGATGCTTAGAGATACTAAAGGAGCTCTCACAAGTCAGATAGGGACTGACTGTAACATCCAGGGTTCAGAGCTGGTCTTCAATTTTATGCTCTAAAAATGAAAATGAGGGCTATTTTTGAAAAATTTTGGAGTTGAATGAAGTGTAAAATCAGGACCATGGTTAATCAGACTGACAATCTGAATAGTCTTCTGAATCTGAATAAGTACTCATATTCAGAATAATTTATTTAGTTTTCTTCCCACTTTTCCCTCTTTTGATATATCATATGAATAAATTTTAACAATATTTTTACTTTGCTGCCATACATTTATAAACCATCTTCGAGAGAATAAGACACAAAACATCAAGGGTTTCTGCAACCTGCAAGATTAAAAGCCCGGTAGCAGCTTTCATCCCACTCTGTGCTTGAACCTGTCTGAGCAGACTGAGCTAGCAGACTGTTTAAAGTTCCTGTGGCTTGGGCAAACGCCAGACTTTACAGACACAGTTTCATAGAAGAGAGACTTTTTCCCTTTTTGACTGGCCAAGTTTTAAGTCCTTCAGTGGTTGAATCTGATTAGAAAGGTAACACTGGGGAAAGTGGAACGGAGTATGGGGGTTTGTGTGTTCAGATGTAGGTTTTACTTAAAAATAATAGCAATAAAAAGTCATCAGCTGCAAAAAGACATAAAGACACAGACACAAATTTTGAATTTATATCACAAGCTAAGATGGGTGATTCTTAAGTCACTGGTTTTGTCTCTGGGTACATAGTTGTGTGGACATAGAAAATAAAAGCAAGCAACCACCTTGCCACTTCACTGCCATTGCTGTTTTCCTTGGCTGGCTCTGAAGAGACGTTTCATTTCATTCACTCACTCATTCATTCACTCACACATTCCTTCATTTTTCACTTGAGGCTGTAATAAACCGTGCTTTGTTCTAAAATTCTAAGTTTAGCTCTCTAGGTCTGTCTTGCTCTATCCTATGGTCATTTAATCTTAAAACTGCTGAAGTTCTTCTTTAGTGTAGTCTAACAAGGGACAGGCTTGTAAAGATATTTGACATGACTTTTTTTTTTTTTTTTGCAGAGAAACATTTGCCGTATATCTTCAATTCAAAACTTTTGATGTAAATATTTATACATCTGTTGTGCTAGAATAATGTAACAATTATTTTTGTTTCATGGAAAGACACAACAATCACCAGGAACTACAGGAGGAATTCTTGATTAGAGGCCCTTTCAGCTCCTCATTAAATGAGTTTTCAGGGGTTTGTGAAGACTGTGAAATTATACAAAAATTATATACATATAAATATTATATATAATATGTACACATATATAATATTCAGTAAAGATATTTGATATTTTTATCAGATTCTCAAAGTAGTCTGTGACACACACCTACACACAAAGCTGTGCATCACTTATAATACATACTTTTATTAAAAGTTATATTCATGTAATTTTATTAAAATAAAGAAATGATTTTAGTGCTGATTGGCAATGATTATGGGCCTCAATTCAGAAAAATTTACTCCCCAAATGACCCTTCTAAGACTTCTTTCTCTTAGAAAATACCAGTCACAAATCAAATGCGATGTTCCATTCCAGTTTGTAGGAAACAAATTTTAACAACCAACCAAAAATAAACAAATCTCAAAATATTTTACTTGATCCTATTTTCTTCACCATATCCTATGGTTTGCTTTCCCTCCAAATTTAAAATTCTTCAGCAAAATTCTATGGTCACCCTTAAATCATTTATAAAGCATTTATCACCCATGATCTGAGTTCTACCCAAATCTGCTAAGTACAAAATTTTTATGGAATTTTGCACACATTACTATTAAATTAGTTTACCATATCAACTCTGTGAGAAATTATGGATGTCTAAAAGCAAGCAAAAGTAAAAGAAAGAAATGGTTTACTGAGATCTCAGTTTGTAAGTGATTAAACTGGGAATTAAATTCATTCTAATGAGTCCATGTTTTTTGTTTTCTTGCACAATTCTTTACTAAGATTAACCTTTTCTGTGTTAGTGTAACTTCATATTTACTTTTTTCCAAGACCTGCTTTACTTATTAACGGCATTTAATATCACCTATCTCCTTGACCACCTTGTGCATATTTATCCACTTTCATTCACCCCTGCGTCACTCATTTGTGCACGCTTTCTCCTACATTCCTTATAATTCATTTAAAGAAGGTCCCTTCATTCACAAATTAACTGCTCTTTTTCCTTCCTCCCAGCTTAAGTTAAAATTTAGGTTTTCCCGCCATCAAACTGGTACTGACTGATTAATCCGTACAGTGCTCAAATGGTGGTGGTGTTCACTAGGGATTTGGGGGGTGGAGGGTAGACCCACATCTGAGGGATGGGGTGGGCACTGTGGAGGGGAGGGGCATGCTTGAAATGTAGTTGGGGATAGGAATTAGGGATCTCAATACGGGGAAGGAAATCCCCTAAAACTGAGTTATGTGAATAGCTGTACAACTTGGTAAATTTACTAATAATCATTGAATTGTACACTTAAAATGGAGTAAAGGCATGATATGTAAAAAAAAAAATGAATAAAAATAAAAATTAAAATATTTAGGTTTTCTAGACTAGATGTCATTTTTTTCAAAGTTCCAGTTTTAATTTTAGTTTGTATAGCTTCTCTAGAGTAATGACTTAGAAAGATCAATCCATAAATGTGGAGGAAAAAGAAGTTGGAATCATTTTAATGTTTAGATGTGGTGACTTATCTTGGGGAGAGCCATTGAGAATCCATTTTGCTCTTCATGAGGTAAATTTTGTATTTGTTCAAGTCTCTGGCCAGTTACCATCAAATGTACAACAGCAGATGAATATGTAAATCACACCCAGAGTGAACCTTCTCAGAAACTCTAACCTGCCCTGCTTTCTTTCATATTTCATTCATTCATTCAGGATTCAACAAGCTGCTTTTGCCTTTTTTTTTTTTTTTTTTTGCTAATCATCTTTCTAGATTTGAGGGAAAGAAAAGAATATGTGACTCATTGTCTAAGTACACTGATATTTTTTAAGACATAGAGATGAGAACTCAATGGTGAAAATGTTTGTTTTAAACTCTTCCATGTGTCAAAATGTTTGATTACTGTACTTAAATGATGGTTTTATAGTGTCTTCTTTAAAGATAAAAATAAAAATCAACTTTTGGCTGGGCGCGGTGGCTCATGCCTGTAATCCTAGCACTCTGGGAGGCCGAGGCAGGTGGATTGCTCAAGGTCAGAAGTTCGAAACCAGCCTAAGCAAGAGCAAGACCCCGTCTCTACTATAAATAGAAATAAATTAATTGGCCAATTAAGTATATATAGAAAAAAGAAATTAGCCGGGCATGGTGGTGCATGCCTGTAGTCCCAGCTACTTGGGAGGCTGAGGCAGAAGGATTGCTTGAGCCCAGGAGTTTGAGGTTGCTGTGAGTGAGGCTGATGCCATGGCACTCTACAGCCCAGGCAACAGAGTGAGACTCTGTCTCAAAAAAAAAAAAAAAACAAATAAACAAACAAACAAAAAAAAGTCATACCCTGTTCTTCAGGATGGCAAATCAAGTGATCTTCTCTAATTGTCTGTTATTCTATTATATAGGAAAAAATCTCTGGAGCTCAGAAATTTCTGATAACTTGATTATCTCATATATTCCTCTCAAGAACTCTATGAGGATTATTATTAAAACGATTACCTGCATTGGAGAGATGAGGAATCTAAAACTTAGAAAGCTTCAGTAACCTATGTAACTGTGAAAAGGTGGTGCTGAGACTGGCCCCTAGGGTCTGGCTGCAGAACCAGAATTCTTAAACACCCTGCACTCCTTGGGTACTAGTAATATCTAAACTCAAACTATTAGATTTCTTTTTTATTAACTGATCCCCTACACACATACTCCCACATAAAACTGCACCATTTTCTGGAAAGATTTATAATGGAAATTCTTGCTCAAGTCTGATATTTGGAACATCATGAGGCACACTTGCCTTAGAGTCCCTCCTGGAGTTTTAGCTTCTGTTGTTTACCAGGAGCATTAAGGTGATCTTCAAATGCACTGCTACGCTTGAGAGAACAGCCAGTTTAAACATCTATTAGTGATAATCTTACGTATAGTTAGTTAGCACTTTCTCCCCTTAGTTCTATGAAGGTGTTTACCCACACTTAATTAAACTGATGAGAGAAAGTCAAATTAATAATTTATTATTTTTCAAATCAAGATAATAATAACAAAATGGTCAGAAACCCTTATATAAACATTTATTTGAAGAAAAGCATTTGCATTATTATTTTGTTAAGAGACAGGATCTCGTTCTGTTGCCCAGGCTGGAGTACTGTGGTGCAATCATAGCTTTGTGCAGCCTTGAATTCCCAGGCTCAAGTGATCCTTATACCTCAGTCTCCCAAGTACCTGGGACTACATGTATGCACCAACACATCTGGTTTTTTTTTTTTAACTTTTGTAGAGATGGTGTCTCAAACTCCTGGCCTCAAGCCATCCTCCTGCCTCAGCCTCCCAACGTGTTGCGATTACAGGTGTGAGCCACCACACCCAGGTAAATCTCATTGTAAATAAAACAATATAGGACTAATTTTTTAAATAGATAATTACTATTTTGCTTCATGATAAAATGTAAAGAATTATCATATATCTTGTGTATTAACATTGAAGAAGAAAAAGAGAAGAAAATAAAAAAAGAAAGAAAGAAAAAGAAAGAAAGAGAGAAAGAAAAAGAAAGAAAGAGAGAAAGAAAGAAAGAAAGAAAGAAAGAAAGAAAGAAAGAAAGAAAGAAAGAAAGAAAGAAAGAAAGAAAGAAAGAAAGAAAAGAGAAACAAAGGAAGGAAGAAAGGAAGGAAGGAAAAAAGAAAAAGAAGGCAAGCCATATGCTAAGAGATAAAGATACATCACTCACTTGAGGGTTAAAAGGCCATGTTTCTGCTACTGATTCCCATGCCCTTAAAGCCAGCTAAGAAAACAAAATACATGATCTAGACAAAATAGAAGATTTTCAAGTTTCATGTATGGGCACTAAATATAATCTCAGAACAGAAAGAGTTTTAGTTATTATTTCATGTTTTTCCAAAATGCATTTTTCAAACTATGTTTTTTGTGTATCTAAATACCATGGCAGCTTCCAAAGCCATGACAATGTTGAACACTTAATCATGGTCATATGGTTTCCTTTTCTTATTTTCTTTGCAAATATACATAGGTATACTAGTGTATAATGAAAATTATCCATTTATGTTTTGCATATACAGATAGCACCTGTTACTGGCTGCTATATGAATGCATGTCCACATCATATATCTTTTTTATATTTTTAATCTGCTATCTGGTATATAGAAATCACTGCTTAATAGTTTTTTGTATAATATCTAATTTATGAATCTGATATCTAATTAATTAATCTGTAATCATTTGTGAGTCATAGTCTTGTCTCCTACAAGGAGTTAATAGCAAGGGCAAAATCATGATAACTAAAGAAAGATACAAGGTTGAGTTCAATGAACAAAAGAGAAGTCGGATTAAAACATGTGAGACATACTGTCTTTATCCTCAGTTCCTCAGTGGGCCCTGCAGAGAAGGAAGGCAGTGTGGAGACATGGCTTCCCTGCTTCCTAATCTTGCCAAGAAGATATGTGATGGTGCCTCGTCTGCAGGATGGCTCTCCGAAAGAAATTTAGATTTGAGATGAATTTAAGTGACCATGAACAGGAAATTAGTTGACCCAAGAAGATAGAACTCATTGATCCAAGTCTAGTTTTTCCAGGAAGCTTTGACAAAAAAATAGCAGGTGTCCTGGTCTAAAAGGGTAACATTTTTTGAAAGAGGGCTGAGGAAAGCAGGCAAATATAACTTGCATTCAAGCAGAACATTTTATTTTCTCTATCACTTCAGCTGTTGTTCCTCATCTCTAGAGGCTGCCAGCCACGGCGATTTGGGAAGTCACAATGGATCTATTCTATTCAATCCTTTTGTGTGGATAGGTCATTACACCAGCAGTGCGGGACTTCCCAGAACAGATTTTCCTTCTAGTGCTAATTTGTTTTTCTCTAGAGCAATACGCAGAGGAGCTAATCATGAGGGTTCATCGTGAATGTTTTCTTCGTAGACATTTTTAACCTCTGTAGCAGCTGCAGGATTGGAAAATATATGCATTAAAGCAATTACATTTTTTTAAAAATTGCAAAAGGCATAACACACTAATAATATGTGCGTGATAAAGGGGTTTATTACAGAGAATAAGCATTCATTAAAATTCGTTACATGACAGAAACTACCATTTTTACAAACCACATACCCAGAAAACTTTCTAACAATAATAGATTCTTAATAAAGGTATATCAATGAAATTAGACAGATCATAGTCATTTGAAAGTCAAGGAAAGTTGTGATAGATTTTGTGATTATCTATCTAAATATTAAACAAAGAAAAACTTTACATGCATGTCTCTCTATTGCTATATAGTATCTTTATTGCTGTATAGTTATGAATAAAGTCTCTTAATTTAAATAAATATCATGTTATTCTGAATCTTAATTAAGTGTGCTGGCGACATTGGGGACATTCTCCCCCTTGCGCCAGCTACCACCAATATATGGATTGATTGAGTAGAATTAGGACCCAAGGTGAAAGTAACAAGTTGACAGACTTTAGCTTGAAACCTGTATTTCAGGACTAGCTGCCTTTGAAGTTAGGAAGTTTCCTCTAGCAGGAATAGTCAAACAAATTTTAATTGAGCATTTGGAAGAATAATACGGAAATGAAGGTCACATCAGAAAGATGACAGGCGTGGATAAACTTTAATCTCCTTCAAATGCCAGGGTTCATGTTTTTTAAGCAAGGTACACTAAACCTCTAAGGCACTGGACTTGTGGCCCCTTCTCTTCTCTGTATCTCTTTTCAGTCACACAATTTCTCTCTCCCCATATATAATTCTAGCCTGGCACTGGAAAATGCTTATGTGCCTAATGGACACCATTACTTGTAATGCTCAATTTTAAGTTTTGCAATTGTCAACTTTCTCTCTGAAGAGGTTTGTGTTATCGAGTGACTATACCTTAATATTGAATAGAATCAATTCTTTAATTGAGCATTTACTTTTCTTCCACTAAACTCTAATCATTTTGTAATATTGATTATTATATTATTATTTCAACTATTAGATTACAATATAAATTATAATATTGAATATTATAAACCAATTTAGAATCATTGAATGAACCACTTGAATGGCAGTTATTCAATAGTAATATATACTGTATGCAGTTGCTTTGAGCTTAGTTTTTGCTTTTTTGGTGGTAATTAAAAGTTTTAAATCCCCACATATGTCTAGTTCATAATTTAAGTCACATAAATAAACATCAGAGAGTTAACGTTTTTTATAATTATTACAGTTGTACATATATAACTAAAAAGCAATAAGTATATATCTCTCATGTTAAAAAATGATAACTCATTACGTATATGTCCAAAAAATAGCTTTGGCAGCATTTTATCCTAAGGGATAATGCAAATAACACTTTCGTTCACTAAGACAAAATGCATAGATTTCTGAAAAGAGAATACAGATATTTTTTGTGTCATATATTAATAATTGAATTCATGGAGTGTTAATCCATTTAATTGAATTGATGAACCAATTAGAATCTTAGCTGTTTAAAAACAATCATTTAGCCCTTTGAAAAATTGAAAATCAAATTATTTCATATTTTTACATAATTAGAATTATAAATATGTGAGTTCATGAGAATATTCCTGATGCAAATAAAAAGGCTGTAAGTAACCACAATTTAGTATTGTAAGTCTTAGGTGAGGGATTCTGGTGAACACACACCAAGTTGTAAGTCATGGATATCCTCATAGAAACAAAGGAAGTGGGTGTTTTCTTTCCTAAAAATGGAAGGAGAAACAGAAACACGGCTCAAAAACTAATTAAACTTGCTGCAACAAAAATGAAAGTATTTGATGCAACTTATTAAAGGGAAAATGCTGTGAAATTAACAGTAATCAAAAGCTAATTAAGGTTGATGCAATAGGAACAGTCAAAGAATGCTTGATAACATTCATTGAACTCAGGAAACATGGCTGTCAAAAAAGGATGTGTAGAATAAAATTCAAGTAATTACAGGAAAAAAGCTGAAAGAGAATGCACTTGTATTTTATATATAAATAAAGAGAAATTTGAAATACACACTTCCTAGTAGAATCTTAATTTTAGTTAATGAACATGTCTCCATGAGATATGAGATGGCAAATAATGCTATCTTTTATTTTTCCTCTTTTATTAACCATAATTATTTAACTCTCAAATGGCAATGATAAAAGAGTTCTTTTGTACTGAATGAACTATTTCATAAGATCTCTAAAGAGTACATAGCATTTTACTTAGTCTAATATATGGTAACTAAATTCAATATTTTTCCTGAATGAGTAATGTAAAGACATAGGATTTTGATATTTTCCTTCTCATTGTGAAATGAATGACCCTGACTCTCATTTGCAATTATGAGATATGATTGTCTTTACTATTTCAGTATCACTTCCCTTCATCTTTCTTAATGCCAAAGAGATAGAAAGCTATATTGTGTGCATGAGGAAAGTGTAGCAATTGCAATGTGCATTCACTGAGCTCCGTAACAACATAGCGGGCAGAGTAGCTAGTAGAAAGAAATGGTCCCAAGGTTAAAACAGAAAAAAAGGGCAAGGAATAATAACCATATTTTTATTGTTTATTATTTATTATTAGCCTTTTTCATAAGATCTAAGTACAGAGGAGAAACATATATAAACAATAAGAGTAAGAATTACAAACATTACAAAAGGGGCAATGATATATAAGAATAGGAAACTCCATATAATTCAAAATAGTCATCTGTAACTGAATAGAGAAGAAATTGCACCATTTCAGTAACTAAAAAGAGGGGCTGATGCTGCTAGTAAAACAAAAGAAAACAAATCAAAGCAGCTTTTTAATTCTTCTCAGGCACTTTTGTACACAATGAGTTATAGTCACCAGGTGAGCAGCAATGTTAATTAGGGTACTACAGTTTCGGCTGTTAATTTGCTTCAGGGGAAAAATAGCTGCGAGGAGTAGGCATATAGCACTAGACTATGGCTCTTCAACTTCCATGTGTACGTTTAAGAGAGGAACTTGGTAAAACATGTGTTTTACTGAGATTCTGTTTCAGTAGGTCAGAATAAGTCCAAGGCATTTGAAATTTCAACAAGCACCCCCAAGTGGATCTGCAGTAAGGGCCTTTTAATTACATTTTGAACTATAGGTTATTAGTTCCTTAAAGACAATACTGTTTATTCAACTTTGGACCATCCAACTCACTTTCATTACCTTCATGGCCCTATCCCTATTCTATTATTGTAACTGGGAAAAAAAAATCAATCTATGACTGATATTTTATATATTGTACACACATATAAGCATATAATGCAAAGCCAATAAGAAGTGATTTAGTTAAATACCTGATGATTTTTGATCTTGGCTGCACATCAGACTTACCAGAGGACTCTTTAAAATATTATTGCTGGAGCCAAGCTCCAAACTAATTGAACCAATCGAACCAATCTCAGGAGGTTGGCCCCGAGTATCTGTAGTTTAAGAATCTGCACCAGATGATACTGAGATACGGCAAAGATTGACACCGACAGCACAGTAGTCAGAGCAATTTGTCAGCAATAAGTTTTCAATAAGAAATTTTGAAATTTCTGATAAACTTAATTATTAATACTACAGGATCTGATTTACGTAGTACACACATTTCCTCTGTGCTGTGCTATGATGGCAAGGCTTATTCTTGTAATTTTTACTAAATTGCTCTTTTAAATCTTTCAGTTAATTTCTCTTTTCTTTTGAGAAGCTTCTTTTTGGAGCTTAAATTGTATGTCTGCCTTCACAGTGGTTTCCCTACTCTGGATACATCTTCATTGCTCAATGACCATGTCCATACTTTGTGATCACTCATCTGCAACCCAACCATAAATTAGTAATCTGGAGTGGACTCCTGACCAAAGACCAAATAAAAGAGAATCAGACCTCTTTCTTTAAACCTTTTCATATATATATAAAAAGATGTATATATGTATATATATAAAACAGAAAAGATAAATCCCTCTCTAGTTTTCGAAGCAAAATAATGTAAACATCACAATTTGTTGGCAGTCATTTTTTTTTTCATGTTCAACAAGCCAGTCACTACTTGGAGACCATGAAGGCAATAAACAGAAAGAAGCAGTTACAAGGAAGAGGAAGCAAATGGCATTCAAGTCTAAGATTGCAATTGATTCTTAGACCTCATTTTATCCCAGATCTAATTTTATTCCCAATTCTTTGAATTGAGCATATAGATGAAGTGGTTATAAAATATAGTTGTCAAAAAAAAAAAAACAACTCTTGAAGCTTGTCTAAATGACCAAATATTTCATCTGATTTATATATTCTAATGATAATATCCCTGTGAATATTGGTGTACTTTATGACAGTGGGGTATGTATTATAAGGGCTATGCAGGAAGAACTAAATGGGTAATTGGCCTTTATGACTATGATTTACTTCGATCTTCTTTTATCACAATGTCTCAAGTAAATAATTTCCTAATACTGCTTAGGATAGTGTTCTAGCACACTTTAATTATAATTTTTACTTCTCAGTAGAGTTTAGGATAAAGAGTTTAATACTATGGTAAAAACCATACTCTAAGATAATATATCCACACAATAGCAATGGAGTATAGCACTTTTTAGTAAAACATTATATTGCTTGTCAGAGTTCACTCAAATATTTTCAAGAAAAACTTCTTGTTCTAGCCCAAGATTGTTATTTGTGCAGAACCTCAAAAAGGATTACTGAAGCATGTCAGTCAGTTCCAAAGAATGACAATCAGACACAACTGACACATTTGGCCAAAAAAAAGTACTTTGTACAAAAATGTTTTTCTTATGCTCCCTTTGCTCCACCCAATTTTGACACTTTAAACTCACCATGATGAATTATTCTTTCTTAAAAGTGTGGACTTTCTCTGTAACTGGGTTTATTTTCCTAATGGCATTTTAAGCAAAAGGAGAAAGACCATTATTTTTAATTTTTTCATCACTTAAAATCATTGAAAGTACTTAGATGGGTTTCTATTTCAGAGCAGAAATATTACATAATTCAGTTAAACAGCATGCTTATTTTCCCTTTATTTTAGTGGCATTGGTTCATTTCAAAGAGTGAAGTAGAGATTCTCAAATTTAATTCCACAAACATAAAATCACATGAAGTAGTTAACCATACTAATTTTAATTGGTGTTGTTAGGAGGATGATGAATATTCTAAAATGAATATGATTTGTACATAGTACTAATCATATCTCAGACCATAAAATATCCCTTATGAACCAATCCAATGAGTAGTAGATTGTTGCCATTTTTTAAATTCATTGAACTGTATCACATGGAAACTGAGACCTTCATTTTCAGAGCTGAAGAAGATAATTTCTCCTATGTCAGCCGTAATCAGTAAGTTCAAACTCTTTCTCCAGTGGTGAATTAGCAGTCACCTGAAACAACTTTGTCTATTATCTGAACTGTACTCGTTCCTGTGCTCCAGCTGGCCAGCCACTGATATGGCTGTATGGATCTCACTTTGCTCCAGTAAAATCCTTAAATGCATAAACTCTGAAATCAATAGATTGATACTTAATTTCACGTAAGAGGAAGATAGCTTTGAAATGCCTGTTCAGTTTTAGTCATGCAGGAGGGATCTTTTTTGAAGTTTCCCTGCCCATCTTCTTCGGTGCACAACATAAATCACTTCCATTTAGTTTCTATTACCCTCTATTCCAGGCCCATTAAATCTTTCCAAATAGATATCCTTTATGTCACACATGTACAGTGGAAATCAAGGCCCTTTTTATCATATAGTTAAGGGGTGCCACATATTGCTCTCAAACACAGAGAGTAATTTCCACATTTTAAAGCAACAAATTAATCCTGACCTCCCCTATTGACTTTTGAAGAAGGAGCCTGATCTTCTAGGCCTTGATCAGTTTGCCTCTAAAAATTTCTAATTATTGTTAGCAGTCAGCAGAAGGTAGAAAGAATCAGAACCTGAAGCCATATGTGACCACAGTATCTTCTTTCCTTTCACAGAAATAAATTATTACCTACACCAGTAGCAAATGGTCATTTTATACAGTCATGCCCTCTGGGTGTTTTTTTTTTTTTTTTTTTTAATTATTCTCAGCTTACTCCACTAAGAAGAAGCACTTCACCAGCAAGTTACTCAATTCTGTAAAGGGACTATTTTTGTTTGTTTGTTTCTGCTTCCCCTAAAAGCTCTTTAAATAAGTAATGGTAAAAGGTCAGATGCTATTAGCGTGTGTCAGTACCTTCATTACAAGTCAATAACATCATTTTTATTCCATCTGGCATCTCAAAACTAAAACTCTTTTCCAAAACTGCCAAGTTGTGGCCAATTATGACATTTAAAATATCAGCCTGTATCAGAGTAATAGGGAAATATTTTCTATATTGAAGGTTTTTAAACACATATGGTGCTTTACAGTCAGAAATTAACTAATATTATTGTGACTTTCGGTAGAAATAAAGGGAGTAACATAAAAGGCCTAATTTAAGAGAAATTTCACTAGAGATATTTGATACCAAAGGGAATATGATATATTAGAATCAGTCTATACTGAGTCTGTCTTTTGTAAGCAAAGGATGTGTGTGTGTGTGTGTGTGTGTATGACTGATACTTCCTGTAGCTACAAACAAGGTCTCTAAGATTTCCTTTGGGAATTTAAATCGCAAATTCCTTTACTAAGAAAAGCAATAAAATATTAAGTACATGGGGCTCCTTAGAAAAAACATCAACAATAAAAACAAACAAAATGCATTACAATTCTCTAAAACATACATGATTTATAAAGGAAGCAAAATTCATTGAGAATTCAAACTAAAGTTTTGTGGCTCTGTTTTGCCTAAAGGTTCACAGTACCTAGCACAGCTTCTTGAAGTTTCCAAAATGAAAAATGCCTCTGTGAGCTTGACTTCTAGGCAATCTTTGATTATTTCCCTACAGCTTAGAGTAAACAGTGACTAACAGGATAAGGCCAACAAGTCAGGGTAAAAAAAATGAAGCTGAAAGTGCTCTCATAGGAGCTACTTCTCACACATTTCACATTATAAAGTGTAGCTTTTTAGAAGCTATCAAAATATGTCTATCAAAACATTAATCATAAGTATGTGAAGAAAAATAAAAGGCAACCCCTAGCAAAAATACTAGAGCTATGGGCAGAGTAGAGCTTTTTATTTTCTTATTTTCTTTTATTGTCCACTGCAGGTTTGACATCCTTCAAGAAGTTAAATATTTCTTTAATCTTAAGTCCTATTACATCAGTGGGACCAAGAGGCCATCATACTCCTGATTTCAGCATTTGCACTCATGTGCAAGCACACTCCCACACACTCACACACTGAATGAGTATTTAATTTGCTAATTTTAATTTCTTAGCTAATCTAGTTAGATTTAAGCTGTGTCAATTATGAATTCTGTAACCATTAACAACCTTCTTAACTTTTGGGGGCCTCTGTATACTCAAATTGAGGAGATTAAGCAAGATGTCACCTGTGAAGATGCAAACCCTGTTTGTGAAATACAGCAACCTCTTGTCGAATGATAATTCCATTACTATGCGCCCAAGGCCAACCTGCTTTTCCCCTGAGAGATATGGCAAAATTCAACAAGAATGACTTAATCCTACAAATGATGCCTTCATTGTTAAGTGTTCTGCTCTATGTGTGTCCAGTAGTTTCATCATGTTCCTTTGCCTTAGAGCATGTAACTACAAGTCAAACTCAAAATATGGATCACAGGGATGTCAGTAATGGATTTGATATCATTATTCCTAGAAAAATAGTTGCCCAACACAGAATGCATCAGAAAAATATTTTGATATATTAAAATAACATAAATCTACACATATGAAATGTGATTAAGAGGTAGAAAGTGGATATTTCTATTTAGACCCCCAAATCCATGCCGTTATTTGATAATTTGGGACTTGTATAGTTTTTTGGCTATGCTATAGCCAGTTTTCTTAAGGCTATGTTATGTAGTTAAAAACTCTAACCAATCAGAAGCTTCATGGCAACTTTTTATTTGCATATAAGATAATATTTTTGTTTAGCTTGCATTTCCTAGATTTACAATTCTTAAGGGCAGATACCATAACATGTATGATAATTCTAAGATACATTGTTAAGTGTATAATATTTTTACTCATTTTAAACAGTCAAATAGAAAAAAATAAGTAAATACTAGATCCATGATTTTTTGCCTTAACCCTAAGAAATCTTTGATAATCATAAGAACTCTATTTTTGAATTTCTGTTTTCTAAATAAAATAGAGATTTAATAATTTGTTGACTCTTAAATATTATAACATTTCCTAGTAAAATTGACAACTACAAATAACTGGAAAGATATCCCATGTATATGGATTGAAAGAATTAATATTGCTGAAATATCCATACTCTCCAAAGCCATCTACAGATTCAATGCAACCTCTATCAAAATTGCAGTGATGTATTTAACAGAAATAGAAAAAAAAATCTAAAATTCATATGGAACCATGAAAGATCCTGAATAGCCAAAACAATTTTGAGAAAGAAGAACAAAACTGGAGGCACCATGCTTCCTGGTTTCAAACTATATTACAAAGCTATAGTAATCAAAATAGTATGTTACTAGCATAAAAGCAGACACACAGACCAATGGAATAGAACAGAGTCAAAAAGTAAATCCACACACACAGTCAACTAATCTTGGACAAAGGTGCTATGAATACACAGTGGAGAAAGGAAAGTCTCTTCAACAAATGGTTCTGGGAAATCTGAATATCTACATGCAAGAGAATAAAATTGGATCTTTGTCTTAAACCACATACAAAAACTTGAAATGGATTCAAGACTTAATGGCAAGATCTGAAGCCATAACCCTTCTAGGAAAAAATCTAGTTAAAAAAAGGCTCCTTGATATTGGTAATGATTTTTTTTTTGTGGACATAATACCAAAATTCCAGGCACTATAAGCAAAGATAAAGATGTGACACTTCCAACAAACTAAAAAGCTTCTGCAGTGCAAAAGAAACAATCAACATATTGAAAAGGCAACTGGTGAAATGTGAGACAATATTTGAAGACCATTTAAATGATAAAGGGTTAATATCCAAAATGTATCAAAATCTCACGCAACTCAAAAAAACAAATAACTTGATTAAATAATGGGCAAAGGACCTGAATAGAAAATTTTCCAAAGAACACATACAATGGTCAACAGATTTATGAAAAGGTGCTTAATATAACTAAATGTCAAGAAAATGTAAATCAGAACCACAGTAAGATATAACCTTATACATGTTATGACAACTATTACAAAGAGAAGAAGAAATAAAAATTATCAGTGAAGGTATGAAGAAAAAGCAATCCTGTACATTGTTGGTGGGAAGGTAAACTGGTACAGACTTTATGGAAAACAGCATGAAGATAGCTCAAAAAAGTAAAAACAAACTACCACATGACCCAGTAATCCCACTTTTTGGCTATATCCAAAGGAAATGAAATCAGTATGTTGAAGCGGTATCTGCACTCCCATGTTTATTGCAGCACTATTCACAATAACCAAGATGTGAAATCAACCTAAGAGTCCACCAACAGATGAATGGATAAGGAAAATGTG
The DNA here is from genome assembly GCA_963574885.1 of Lepilemur ruficaudatus. NCBI lineage: Eukaryota > Metazoa > Chordata > Mammalia > Primates > Lepilemuridae > Lepilemur > Lepilemur ruficaudatus. The sequence goes on along the minus strand of CAUYRT010028158.1, from coordinate 59,671 downwards.
GTACATATACAAAATGGAATACTATCCAGCTTTTAAAAAGAAGGCAATCCTGTCATTTGCAACAACATGGATGAACCTGGAGGACATATGCTAAGTAAGACAGGCATAGAATGACAAATGCCGCATGCTCTCACTTATACGTGGAACCTAAAGAAGTTGAACTCAGAGAAGCAAAAAAGTAGAACTGTGGTCACCAGGGGCTGTGAGGAGGGGGTAACAAACAGGGAAATGTTGGTCAAAGAACACAAACGTGGATGGTAATGGAAGTGTTAATTAATGTGATTATCGTAATCATTACACAATGTATTCTTATATCAAATTATTACATTGTGAAACTTGAAAACATAAAATCTTTATTTAAGAAATCCTCAGTAAAAATGTATAGAGATTTCTTTCCATGGTAACATAGAGTTGGGAAACAACACAAACAAATGATAAATGTTTGAGGCAATGAATATTCTAATTACCCTGATATGGTTATTGTGCATTATATACAGGTATCAAAAACATACTGTACCCTATAAATATGTACAATTACTGTATGTTAATTAATAATAATAATAAAAACAAAAAAATGAGATCAGGTGGCAGAATCTTGTGTTTATAGGGAAAGCCAGTCCTTCACAGACATCTTGGATGACTACTATTAAAGAACCCTAGAATTAAGAAATAATTATTCATCTTTCTGCTTTGCTCTACTTTTAAAAATATGTCTTTAAACTGTTTGTGTACATAATCTTGAATTATTTACCATCCCTATATCAATATTATAAGATAAGAAAACATATATATATATATATACCTACTTTTATGTAGGGCTATGCTAGATGCCAAAGTATGTTTAGATTCAAGTAAAATAATCTCTGTTCCAGATAAAACAAGAGTTTTTGAGGTGTGATTTATACTTCAAGAGACAAAGTTGGGAGGAAATTGCATATTTTAGATTTTGTTGCTTTTGGGTTTTTTATTGTGTATGTTCATTTCTTTATTCAACAGGATTTACTAAAAATCTATCATCTGTCAGGTATAGTACTTGCTAGAGCCTGGTCACATGGTCATCCTTATTTCCCTCATAGAACTTGCAGTCTACCAAGGGGAGAAAACAATATGGTTTGTAGGATGAAAATTAGGGGATTAAAATGGAATACTAAGGGAAAAATGTTAGACAGTTGAAAGAACAATGTCAATGATAATAGAAGTCAGGGAGAAGAATGAAGAGTAGGTAAGTGAGGAATTATACAAGATATTAACAAATGCAAACAGGAAAGGCATGGCCATATTTAACAATATAAAGACATAGTTATAAAATTTCAAATATTAAGTGGACTTCTGGACTCTTACATGTTCACTGTGGTAGATTTGGAGAGGCCTTAGTTAATCATATGGAATACCTACATCATTGAACATTGTAACAATTAGTATACATTCTCTTAGCTGCCTGGAATTCTTTTTTCCCTCTTTTTCTTTTTTATTCCTTTTCTCCCCTTTTTTGGTTCTTTCTTAATCTATATTTCAAAGATTTCTTGTTCTGAAGTTCATATTTAAAGATTATTTCTACAAATCTATTTTTGCTTAGAACACAGACGTCTGCATTTTGTATGAGCTTCACATGAGTACATGGGAAAGACTCATACTACATATCGTAATTGCATTGTCTATGTTTGGGATTATGGCAAATTGAAAATTCAAATGGATTCTAAACTTCCCTTTGAAGTCTCTGATGAACCTTCAAGAAGCTCAGATAGATAACATGGCAGAGTCTGATAATCATTTGCTGACCTCAATTTTCCTTCGTCCTTTGTAATAAATTGTAACTGGTACACACCTGCCGAGCTAGACTACATTACCTAGCTTCACTTGCAGCTAATGTGGCCTAGAAGTGGTATGTGTCACTTCCTGAACTATACTTTAAGGCACTCAATGTGCACTTTTCTATGCTGCCTCTTCTCCTTCTCATAAACTGAAACATGGAATTGTCCATAACCAACTTCAACCATCCAGATAAGACAGAGCCTTGGGAATGGCAGGAGAAACAAGACAGAAGGAACCTGGTTCCTGGAACAGAGTCATGTTGTTGACCTAAACCACTCACATTGAGTCCAATATATGAGAAAAAAATAAACTTTTTTATGAATTAAAATATATATTTGGGAACAATACAGCACAGCAGCACTAACTATTCTCTCTCAATACTTTTATTAAAATAAGCCTCAGGAATACTTTCTTTTTGAAACCTTTCACGTGAACCTCTCTGATCAGTTGTCTCTTTAGCAGTCTCTAGTCTGATTCCTACACAACAAAACAAATGGAATTGCTAAGAAAATAAAACAGGTAGAAAATAATTAAATTTTTTATTAATAGAACAATCCCCCATTGCTTAATTTACTGAAAATTATTTGAATTCCTAAAGAGTTTTATAATTTCCTTGTCAAATTATTTGACACTAGAGAAAATATAGTGTTTCTGTGGACCTATACCTCCCACTACACCATACAGTACATAACATTACTACATGCACCTGAAAAAGTAATGAAAATGCATATTTTTATGAAATGTACTAGAATTTAGATAGCCATTATAATTTTCTCCTGAGTTACCACCCACTATAACAGTTGTAAGAGATTGCAGTTTCTACAATCACTGCTGGAGTGCTATCAAGTTTTTATGCTCATATATTTTCATATTATGTTGTCCTAAACTGATTATTCATTTACTTAAGTGTTCAATTTTATTCAATAAAAAGAATGATCTCAATGAAACTGACTGTGATTTCCTTAATACCCTCTCTTTAAGGTCATTGTAAGAGGCAATATTAATGATGCTTTTCAGTATCCTTGATACAATTTCCAGTCTGTATATGTCACCCTTCATTTTGGGGTCAATTTGCATAATTTAGGGAAATTAGAGTTTTCTACTTAATCTCTGGATCACAAAGAATTCAGTAGTTCCTGACTACATTTGTCTCACAATCAGAATATAACAACGCTATATCAATTCTAACTTCCACTTGATTTGTAATTGCAGTGATATTTCTTCAACAGTGATTGCTATTTTCAAGCAAAGGCCCAATTCTCCAAATGGGTTAAACAGAGCTCTCAATTTCACAAAAACCAAACTTTTGATATACAGTTTTGAGGTGGGTTAATAGTCTTTTCCATTAGGATAAAGCAGCACCCACTGAGAATAGCGTTCTGCCATCTGAGTAATCAATGAGCCAATATGGTTGTAAATCTTCCAGAAATTCCCCATGGTTCAATTCAAAGAAAAATGTTTATTTTTCTCTGCCCCCTATCCTTCATTTTCCCACTATCATTTGGTAGCTATAGGGGGAATCTAGCAATTGAGAGAAAGAGGAATTATTTCATACTTTCTCTTAACTTCTGACTAGGAAAACACTCTCCATTATTTGCCTTTATGCTAATCATGAAAGATTAAGTGATACAAAATTGTTTGAAAAAACCTTACTATCAGGAAACCATTTATTTTATTGCTGTTATTTTAATGATTGAAATTTGAATATGTGATTCATCATTATTTTAATGGAAGCCGAGTGCAAAGTAATGATTAAGTATAAATGCATTTGTTCATTAAACAGTATAGTGGCAGATTTATGTACAAAGTAGAATCATGTTTGCCAATAGTTACACATATGCCATGATTAGCCCATTGATAGTGTGTAATGCTCCAAGTAAAGTGATTGGTAATGTACTTGGAAAATATATAACAGATGAATCACATTAGAATGAGAAAGGTTTTTTAATTATGCTGAATTTTATAAAAATATGTGAGAAGATAAAAGGTCAGTAATTATACTGTCATGACACAATTACAAAACTAATCTCTGAGCTGTATTATTTTACTTGCAAAGATTTATTACTGAAATTGTGAAACATAGCAATTATTAATTAAAATAGTTTCATACTCAAAATTATTTTCAATACAATCTACATTACTGGAGAATAAAGACAACATCTAAAAAGTGTTACAGAATTGAGAATAAGCTTTAATACTTGATCTAATATTTTAAAACATCTGTGCAAAATGACTTAAAAAAATAAAGTTCATTTAAAAAATGTGAAACAAAATATATATTTCAAATGCTACAGATAGCCCTTTTAATGTTATTCAGTGATTTGTTACTCATAGGCGTTATGTCAGATTTTTACCATTTTCATCTCCTACACTTTATATGGCCTACTGTATGCCCTGAGCAACTGGCCCCTATGGATTGCATTTCCCATTGCCCTTGTCCTCTGCCTTACAATAAGATTCAGCCAAAGAAAGGCTATGACAGGAGACAATAGGGTAGGAGAAGAGGGAGGTAGGCTGTTACTTTTGGCTCTTATAGTGCCTGCATGTTTTGGTTACAGCCTAAGTCATATGCCATATTAGACTTAGGAATAGAAAGTAATAGCTTCTCCCTGTGTTGGTCCGTAAGTCATTCATCTTCTGTTGGTTCCTTTAAGACTTTCCACGTCTTTGCAACATAGTACCTTCATTAAACCATCTTAACTTGAAACTTTTGATGGTGCCATGTGTTTTCTGTGGTAATCCGACTACATACTGGCATGGTAATTTTACTTTAAATGCTTATCAGTTTCATGTTGTTCTCAAAAAGCCAGACTGACTGCACTTCAGTATATATAATACATATATTTGTGTATGCATATTGTAATTTTTCAATACAAATTACCCTGCCTTTTCAAAAACATTCATTATTCTCTCCTCCCTTTTTTAAACAATCATTTTAAGCTTTCTCCACGCATTCATCTTCTCCATCTAAAGTCCCTTTTTCTGTTTAGTTGTCACATTTGTAGAAGTTTGAGACTTGAGTCATTATTGATCCCCACTCACATCTTTCCTTGATTATTCATTTATCCAGTTTATTGCCAACATAAATTCAAAATTCTCAGTTTTTCTCACAGTTGCCTTTCCTTCCTTTCCCCACTTCCTAGTTAGGGTCCTTACCGCTCCTCAGTTGAATTGCCTGGCCTTGTTCAATTTGGGAAAACCTGCCAGTTTACTCAGCAAGCAAATACCCGAGATGCAAAATGAAGTAAGAGGAATGTGCTTCTCACACTTGGGGTAGATTTTAGGGATTTTCAAATACTTTAAACTTTATAAGTAATTTTCACCTTCCCTGTACTCTTTAGACTTAATCCGTGAATGAAATGAGACTCTACCTTGCTTTCATGCTTAGTTCTCTGCCTTACTTACAATCCTAATTTCTAAGTCCAAGCAGTGCCAGCTGGACTTGCCCAATGTGCAGGAGGACAGCGGTACCTCCTTCCCTCGGTCACCTTTCGCAGCTCACCTTGTGCAAGTCTTGATGGAAAAAACCCTCTGTCCACGATCTTCCCCATACAAATTCACTATAACCTTTCCATTTTTAGCTTCCATTTATTCTCGATGAAACAGCTTTCTAAACTGCTGGGAGCAAAGACTGTAAGGTTAGAATGCCTAGTATTATATACTTGCATCACCAGGGATATTACAGACTTAAGCAAGTTACTGAACTTATATGTAAAAAATGTATGTAATAATACCTTTAATGTGAATATTATGAGTTAATGCTTTTTAAGCACTCTCACCTAAAATAAACTACTTGTTATTTCCCCCGTATGTTCTGTGTGGGTGAAAAATATGTAGGATGGGATTATAACAGCAAAATGCATAGAAAGCTTTCAGCACTGTCCTAAACTGCAACAACTTGTTCTGCCATCTTTTTAAGCCAATCTCAAAATATATCTCTTGTTTTGAGTTTTTCTGATCTCCCTAATGGGCTGTAATTTTTCTGCCTATGAACTCACCACTTTTTAGCAGCTTGTTAGGTTTCTTTTTATAGGAGATACTCTTTTATACTCTCATATCTATGCCTTTATATATCTAAATGTAGATGCATAGGTATAAATAGCCAGATACATTTCTCTACAAGATTATCCACATTTTCAGTTTAGATATATTGTATTATTTATCCCATCTGCCACTACAGGTCTGCTTAAAGTGAAGTATATTTGTACCATGCAAATTAATAGGTCTTTTCAATCAAATGTCTATTGTTTGATAGTCACTTTTCTATGATTATTGGTAATCTTAGCAACACCTCTGCAAAGTAGGCATCAGCTCTACTTCATGTACAACAGTGCTTCTCAAAGTGCCAGTTCACAACTGTTTATTACTTAACCAGCAAAGAGGTAAGTACGGAAAATGAGAATAAATGATTAGAAACTTTTACAGAAACTTGCATTGCCATGACTTGTGTGATCTGGGTCAGCAAATGTGGTTTATGGTCTAAGTTTTTTGTAAAAGTAGATTGGCAAGCTGCAAGAGCAGGGAAACATTGTGAAGGATTCTGATTAAGGACCTCACACAGACCATAAACCAATGTATTGTCTCCTTAATCAAGAAAGTCTTTTCCCTGCTTCTCAGAGTACTACTAAAAAAATAAAATAAATAAGAAAAAAATAAGAGTATCAGCTGAATATCAGAGTTCTTAGCAATGTAGTAAAAATTATGATTTATGTAGGTAAAGCAAATGCATTAAATATAAGATTATTCTCTTTATAATATGATAACATAGAAGTTGATTATAAGCAACTATATTGCATGCTGAGGCACAAAGTTTATAGACGTGAAAACTTCTGTTAAGAATGTTTGAATAACAAAATACTCTTATTTCTGCAAAATAAGAAACCAGACCATACTCAAGTGTTAAATATGTGAGTTAGACAGCCAGGCTTCTTTATTTGTCTGATATATTTGGTATCTTTACTGATCTTACTACTGCTGGCAAAGAATGAATGCAACATGTTTTTCAATGATAGTCAAGAACAAAGGACAAAGGAAAAGTTAGATCCTTGGAAGAACAGAGTTTCTGCAATTATTCAGGACATGATTCATAAATTAAAAACAATTATCAATGAAATGGGTGATGATTTGATATTGCACATTTGCAACAATTTATCATATTTTACAATACTGGTAGAACATTTTGAATCTTATATCACAAAATATTCACTTATAGAAATCCATGAATCATAAATTGATTTCTTTCATCGAAAATGTATTTAACTATAACATTACAGGATAAATACTAAAACTGGCTACTAATGCAGGATTAAAGATGAACTTTTTATAACATGGCAAAATTTGTCTCATTTTGAATAAGAGTTTAACATGAATAGTCTAAGCTTGCTGAAATTGCTTCAAAATCTCCTTTTCCATTCCTGTCACCACAATCATCTAAGAGTCATTTCTCTATCATGCCTACTATTAATATAAGGCATGGAAACAGTTTAGATTACACATTATTCCCTGTAAGAAATGCTATAGTAATCCAAAGAGATTAAATAAATTAATTAATAAGCAAGGAACAAGTATATGTGTCACATTAAAATGTAAATAAGTGATTATATGATGTTCATTCAAAGCATGCATATAGATATTTAATATGAACAATTACTATTTCTGTTATAGCTTTGTGTTTAATTCTGATTGCAGAATAACAAAAAAAAGTGTAAGTATAAATAATTCTCTGTATTATTCCCAATATCCCCACACTCAATAAATATGTACAACTTTGCAATTATTTTCTTTTTTCATATCTTATGTTTGCAGGACTTAATAATAAAAATTTGAGAGTTGCATTTCATATGACTTATTCTTTTATTTTCTAGTAATTCAAATTTATTATACTTTACAAAAGTATCATTTCTGCTTGATGTAGGAGGAAAAATGGCCTTCACAGTTGATTTGAGAAGTACTGACCGAACTCCATGAAACAGATTAGTTTGTTTGTGGTTAACTATTACTTATCCACACCTAGAACTTGCTCAGAAAAATGTTTGTTGCATAGAGAAAGAGCCTAAATGGTGGCAAGAGTATAGAGTATATACCCCAACTTCCTCTGCATGCAACAAATACAAATAGCCTCCCTCCTTTCTACCTCTAGGAAGAAAACTGGATTAGGCTAAAGGGGAACTAGGATTTAGGGGATGTTTTGCTTTGTTTATGGTTGTTCTTGTTTCACTACTTTCTTCAATGACAGGAATAAGAGTAGAAAGCAGATGATTCAGATCCATAATAACTTGGAGGTGTTCTTGGAGGCTTCCACAGATATCCAGGTCAGATTTGGGCCTGAACTCCTGCCACTCTGATGGCCATCAGGTAGATGCCATTTCTCTGGCAAGGTTACTGATGTGGACACTCCACTCCCTGCCCTTGCTGTCTCCCTGTGAAAGAGAGCAAAGTTTTCCTGTCTAGCAATAAGGGATTTTGAGGGTGAACAAGTCAAGGAAAGACACACTTAGGGGAGAGAATTTCATTTACAAATACTTGTAAGTGTGAAGAAGCATGTTGTATGGGCAGAGAACAACAATGACATTGATTTATTCTCTAGATATGTATGATAGGTAAGCATCAAAGGGGGAAAAAATTAAAGTCTAAATGCTTGCAACTTGTAAATTGCAGAACAAATGTCAGCCAACATCTAGTTAGTTCTATCTTTGTTTTTTGTAAGTATTGTGCAAGCCAAATGTCATAATACAAGGAAAACTCTTTTTGTAAACTGTTTTAGAAAAAAAAATAGAATTACTTAAATTCATGATTCAAATGCTGTTCCCCCTCATTTTCCTAACCTATTGTTACTGGGGGATCCCAGGCCTTAGTCCTTGGACTGCTTTTCTCTAGATGCCTTTGGCAAAGCCATCAAGCCTCATGATGCATGTCCTCTCTATGTTTAAGATTTTCAACTTGGGTTAGTCTCTAGACTCTAGATTTGTTAGGTAGATAGTGAGAGACCTCTGGGTTTCCTAGAGACCAAAGTGGGCACCCTGCCTTTTGCTACCTCTAACAATTGCTATACCTGGGGAAGAAGGAAAAAGGCTGGTGCCCTGCCTTAGTGCTGCCCCACTTTGATCCTGCCCTGAGCAATTGCCACACCTGGGGAAGGAGGCATGCCCTGCCAATCTGCAAAAGAATGCAGAGAATTCTTAAGCAACATGGGCCAGACAGCCCAGGCACAATAGGGTCTGGAAAATGATGTAGAGTAACCTAAGGCTAATTATCATGTCATTAACTGTCCATCAAAGTGGTTCCATGACGATGTTTAAAACATGAGGAGAGCCCAATCCAGACAATATAAAACAGGACCCTAGGCCATAACCAGATTCTCTTATTATGACATAGGACCTGTTTATCATCTGTGACAAGTATATCTTGTTCTTGCTCTATAAACTTATCTTCCTCTTCTTCAATAAACTTTGTTTCATGCTGGCTCTCCTAATGGTGTGTCTGGTCATCTTTGGCCAAGATTACAACAAGAATCAAGAACCAACTGCCAACCCAACAGACTCATATGCCCAACTGCCTATTCTATAGCTTCCTCTTGTATATTTAATACATTGAAAGGTAATAAGGGCAAATTTAAACCTTTCCCCCAAGTCACCACCCACATCCCCTGCAAGCATCTCCATCTCCTTTCCAAGTCTATTATTTTACATTTTCAAGCCAATGTCCATGAAATCATACATAGCTTCTCTTTCAATCTTCAACCCCACATTCTTGCCTTCAGCTGGTCTTATTTGCTCTACTTTCAAGTAGATTTGCTCTACTTTCAAATACACAGAGAATTCAATCTATTCTCCTCACCTTCCCTGCTACTTGTCTGAGCCAAACCAGCTTCATCTTTTGACTGGATTATTGCACTACCTGCCTAATAGCCCTCCCTGCTTCTGATCCTCCTCCCTCATCCATACTCTAGTTTATTCTCCCCATGATAGTCAGAGTGATATTGTGGAAACGTTTGTAAGATCACCTCTCTCCTCTGATCAACACCCTCAATGATTTCTCATCTTAATCAGAGGAAAAGCCAGAATTCTTCAGTGGCTGACAAAGTCTCACTTGCTCACTCTCCTCACCCCATTTACCTCTGTTTTCGTCTCCTCTCTTCTCCTCATCCTGTCTGATCTGGACACACTGGTTGAGCTCTTCTTACAACATGATGGCTTCCATTTCAGGCTACTTCTGTGCTTGGCTCACTGTCCTTGCAGATAGTGACACTCCCAGCTCTATCCTCTAGGAGATCTTTGCTTCACTGTCACCTTCTTACTGCCGCTTTCCTCACATCTTATTTAAAATGCATTTCCTATCTCTCTTCCCTAAGTTTTCGTTTTTCATAGAACATATCCCTCTCAAACTATTTCTTTATTTATTTTCCATGTGGTCAGTTTATTGCCATTCGAATGTAAGTTGCATGAGGGGAGAGTTTTGCTTGTTTTGTGCTTTGCTAAATCCAAAGTGCGTAGAACAACTACTGGCACAAAGCAGCTCATTAATTGTTACTGACTGAATGAATGAATCTTAATTACTCTAATATATGTAGTGTCAAACTGTGAAGATATAGTAAATAAATGTCTATTATTAATAATTTCTTTTGACTCTATAAACTAAGGATTCCACAGAAACTCAGAATTACAATTAATTTCCTTGGTCACATCTTTTCTGACATAAATAGATGGTAGGAAACTTTAATTTTTAATAATATAATCAATTGCATGGCTACTCAATATAGGACTACTTTGCTCCTGGTTTGAAAACTGGGAATTAATTTTTTGTTGGTTGAACACATCATGAAGCCCAGTAAATTCCTTGCTTTAATATTTTTCATATATATTCTTTGTCTATTTCTGTAGCTCTTTTGCTTGTCAAGGCCATCATCATGTCACACCTTAGCAGCTAAAATCATTTTCATTCACCTTTCTATGCTCAAAGCCTCTCTTTTCATAGCTGTTCAAACACTGAATTTTTTTTTCAATCCTCTAATTTTAAAAGAATTTCTATTGTAGCTGATGTACTAAGGCAGGAAACAAAAGTAGAACTAAAGCTACTGAATGGCAGAAGCAAAATTCTTTGTAGATAATACAAATACAAAGTCTGAGAAACTCCCAGAGAAGTTACAAAACACTATTAGAATTCATAAGAGAGTAGAGAGTGTTTTAGTGAGGAAGCAATAAACAAAATTGAAATGTATCAATACATTTTGACTTGCTAGGAAATCAGTCAACATATAGAAAGTGACAAAGAAATCAGTTAAAACAGCGGCCAGTGTCAGTCACTAGTGCTGGCTTCCCCTCTCACTTTATGCCACTCCCTGTCATATAGACTCAGCAGCTGGCTGCTCTTCAGGTGGGAGAGTCTCTTTGAAAATTTCTCACAAGAGCTCATAGTCAATATAAAAAGCAAGAGAATCAGGAAAGGGAGGGAGTGAACTCTTCCTTTCCTTCTAAGTTCTCTTCCCTCGCTTAGGTCTTTTTCCCCAAAGCCTTTAGAGTAGCAAGTCAGCCTCCAAATTAGAAACTTTCATTTCATTTTTACCTTCAGTGTAGTTGTAGTGCCTAAGAAACTGTGGGGCTAAATATTACTATTTAAACACAGGCTCTTTGCTTTATGTTCCATTGGCCAAAAGGCTCATTTCAGGTATTTACCCATGACACAGTTACTTTCAGCTTAAGGGGAGTATATAAGATCTAAACTTCTTGTTAGATAGAAACTGCAAAACTGACTAACACATTTAATGGCAGTCATTATTTGTCTTGCTTTTAATTTTATTTGATGTGGCAGTATTGATATTCTAATGTTTCAAAAATCTCAAAACAAACTCTAAGGAGTTTCAGCATACAGACATAGGATAGGATAAAGTGGCCCTAGAAAACTTGTGCTCAAAAGGGCTTATAGGCTGGAACTGAGATTGGTTTGTATTATCACTAAAGGTCATTTCAGGATCACACACAAATCCATGATAGAACTGGAATTCAAGTGCAACTTCCCTGACTACCACGCCTATAAACTTCAACCAACTAGCTTATTTATAATGTTTACAAAAGTTCATGAGGTAGGATTTTAAATTACAAGGAAATAAATAAGTTACTAATAACTAATCATCATCTCCACAGGAGAACAATCTTTTAGTCACAATTCACTATTTTGGAAATAGACCATTAAATCTCACTGTGTGCAGTATTCATCATTAAAAGAAAGGTGAGTTGTATGTGTCTGAAGGGGCTTTGAAAGTCCAAACCCAATGTATTATGTATCACTGCCATTCTTTTTGAATTATTGCCCTTCTTTCTATAATGTAAAAGTGAATATGGAAAATCCAAAGCAATCACTCAGCATTTCCCCTCCCCATTTTCCATTTGTACTTCAGTCCACTCACTAGTCTCAATATAAATAGATGTAAAAGCAGGAGATTTAATTCTTACAAACACCCACACTTTAGTACCAAAATAACATTGCCTCCTACATTTCATCAGAGCTGTAAAATGCTCGTTTACTGCTGTTTCCAAGGATCACTAACAACAGCCTGCAGAGAGTAAAAAAATAATAAACTAGGAAATGTAAAGAGCCCATACTAATTTATAACATTTTATGCTCACAAAATATAAAACAATACGTTAAAAATATTTATTCAGGAACAAATATTTCTAAATTTCATTATTTGTATGAATAGTGGAGAAATGTTTCCTGAAGAGGAAGAGGAAAATCGCTCAGTATTTATACATATGGAAAACATCCAAATAATTGAAGAAAATCCAGTGAACAAATTGAGAAGTACAACATATTCATTAACATTTTAACCAATATAAATTCATACTTTAGTATTTTTCTAATTAGTATTGCCCTTAATGAGTGATTGCACGTGTTTTTGTCTTTGATTTTGCTTATATTTTTGTGTACTTGAGACATTATTCCCAAGTTTACTTGTAAAAAAGCCCTTTGGGATTTAAAAGCTGCAGCACTTTTTAGGGATATTCATGTAATAATATTAGAAATACAGATTTCTCATTTATTTTGTGCTTCATGTTGAAATTATTTTCATAAAGAATATTTTTATTAAGAGAAAATATCTTATGTAGATTGATTCTACCCACTGAGCCTATCTAATGGGACTTTCATTGAATATAGATGTAGACTGTAGTCATTGCCTGGCTCAGTGGACATATACTCCTGTTACAACTCAAAGCATAGTAGAGACACCTAGTACAAGTGAAACCAATCCATCGCTCTCTCTTAGGATTTTGAAATTAGAACAGAAAAGCTTAATGGACTCTAAGTTTTTAAGTATAATAACTTTTATGTTAGTGTTCTAGAGCTAAGTTTTCATCTCCTTCAGACTCAAAAAATTAGCCCTATTTCTATAATGTAGATTCACCTTTGGTGGGGATATCACTCTCTAAAATCTGGTGTAAGTTATTAAGATTTTCTTACACATACTAAGAAACTATAAAGATAATACTATTTTGCAATTTACTTTAAGGAATGTTAGAATATCTTAAATTCCCATGCTTTCCATGCTCATCCTGATTAAAAGGCTATTAGACATAGAGACAATTATGTCACCTGGTAATCAGGTTCCTATTTTAGGACACCATCACTCTTCACATTTGAAAAATGGTACATACCAAAATTCATTTACAATTTCTTTAAAGCAATTCACTTTATCAAAATGTCTACTCTTAGTCATGTATATTTGCATATCAAATTATTTTTTGCTAGGCACATGAAGGATATATTTATCAACTACTTGGTCATTTTGCATCCCCAGCAATAAAGTTTACTATGCAACAGGTAGAATTATGGTTACGTATCTGTAAAATTACTTGAGTTAATAGTTTTCCCTACCCTACATCCTTTCTACCACTCTTATATATAGAGGATATGTGACAACTTGGTACGTGAGGCTAAAATCCACATTTTATTTATTTTAGAATTCCTGATGCCCAGTAAAATATCAGGGACACAGCAATATTTTATACATATTTACACAATTGAACTGAAATCGTGACTTGGAAATCTTTTAACTATCATATGTACTTAGAAAGTCATAGATTAAGAACACTTGCTTAGTGAAGTCTGTCTTCCGTAATAACTACTAGTTCTCAAAAGCATCAGAAATATTACAATAGATGTGAAACATTTCCCCAAAAACGGGTCTGTCTGTGTCATTTGTTTTGGGCGAGGGAAATATGTAGCACAATGGTGGTGTCTATCTACCCAGTCTGACCCTAAACAGTCCATCATCCTGCTTCTATTGTCATCACCATCAAACGTAATACTCCCAGATGACTTAAGGTCATTGTAACAATTGCTGACCATGTGCTGACTCTGTATGACTTACCAACATACAAATGTACTCTCAAAATATGTACTCAGAAACTTACATGATCAGAAGATAAAGAAATCTCATTTTAATTAGGACAAGCTTTCTTTCAAGCTGCTCTATTCAATATATAATAAAAAGGCTCTTCCAATATCAGTGAATTATAATAACTGCAAACAATCTAGTACAGTGCCTATTGCTGACAGTGGATGATCAGCAAATATTTGTTGGATGATCGAACAAATACATGAGTTGATCACTAGAAAGTAGAATAAAAATTTTTCAGTGTTGTAGAAATCATTTTTGTTTTTGTAGGGTTTTGGCAAAAGATATATTAATAAATAATGTGTAATAACTAAGAGGATTTCTAGGTCATTTTTACAAAGGTACCAGTACTTGATTTATTTGTAGAAAATTTTACTTTAATTTTTAAATAAAAACATTGCAGAAAGTATTATTAAAAGTGGTAATATAAATGAAACTTAATTTTTCTAAAATATAATATCAAGTATGAAAATTATGCTGAATTTTAAAATGTCCAAAAATTAAAATTTACTGAAAGCATTTAGGCATGTATATGAATGGCAATGTTCGTTGCCTTGAATGGCAAAGTTCCAAGTCTTGATGCTGTTATAACTTAACATGTTGTTATACCATGTGGCCAATACAATTTATAGCATATAAATTATCATCTTTATGTATTCCCTAAAATTGTGGTCTCAAATAACCTGGGCATAAAGAGGTAAAAGTAATAATTATACAATTTACAACTGAAGATTTTCTTTATGTTTAATGAGAATTTCCAATAATGGCTTCATCGTTACCAGAAGTGGAAGTAAACTCTTTAAGAAATCTGTGAGGTATACTTTAATATGTATATTAAATTTCTTCCCAAAAGAAACAATGTGGGTAGTTGTGAGCATAGAGTGATATAAGGTTTTCAGTGGAATTATATTAACTGAAAATTGGGTAGCTGGAAATATCTGTTTATGCGTGGTAAACTATACTGGTTCCTTTCTGTTTATCTTCCAGATCCATGTTCTTTGCCTTGGGAGATTAAACTACCCAAGAGCCCTTGATCTGTGGTTTTTATTTAGGCTCAGCCCATGGAAGGCACAGACAAGAGAAGAGAGGATAGCAGAAAAAACAAACCTATTTACATATTTTCACACATCTCCCCCTTCTTAGCCCATCCAGAAACCTCCTCCTACAACTGTAACTTTAACTCCTTTTGTCTCCCTTAGGGACCCAAAGATAGGATGCTTTCCTACTGCTGCCAGTTCCTTGGTGCTGCATCATCTTGGCTAGTTTCCTTAATTATCTGTTAATAATCTGCTCATTCCTCTTTAACTCAAATGTGCCATTTATGTCCTAATGGGAACTTGATTCATATTCATTTAATGTGTGTGCATTTGCTAGGAAATTTGCTAATATATATGACATTATTGTGGTACGGTAGAGTTGAAATATGAGATGCGTTGAAGAGATCAATCTGAAAAGGTGACTTTGGAATGTGAAACTAAAAGAAGTTAAAATTCCCATGGGGAAAGTAAACAACAAAGAGAAAAAAGCAATAAAATGAAATCCTTTTCAGAATAACATATTAGGAAGTAAATTAGACTTGCCATAAGAAAACTTGGGTCTCTTCATTGCTTTGTCATCTACCACTCAAGTTGTTTGAATCTGTAAACCCCAGTTTCATCATAGATAAGATGGGAATGCCTACCGTACATGATTGTGGAGAATCCAATGAGAAAAGGTAAACGTGTCGAAAGTTATTTAATAATTGTTAAGGATTAGGTACTGTAAGCTATCATCATTAATTTTACTTCCTTAGCATATACTTTTGTATAATGCTTGAATTGAAAGAACAAAAACAAAAAGAAGGGTAATACTGTCCACTTTAATACCTGCATTATTCAGCTAATCTTTAATATTTTAAAGCCTGTCAACTTGATTGATACCAGTTGTGGAGACAGACGGTCAGGTCGCATTGATTGGCATGGAGCCAGGAGAACTTGTGCCTCCATTTCAAGTTCATCTCATTTTTCTTCTCTTTATCACTCCTTGTTTTGGGACAAATTATTCATGTTTTTCCTCTTCTATTGTCCCCAGTATTAATGTAAAATTATCAGCGGAATAATTGGCTAATACCAGTGATTATGAGTTATGCCCTTAATAGATTTTTGTTTTCATTTCTTTAAGAAATTTTTGAGGATTATTAAAAAATAATTTTAAAAAGTAATACTGTGGGAAAAAAATCACAGGAATGTAATATATTTTACAGTTTTATGTAAAAACAAATCCATGCACACAGAGATGCATCTGTTGAATGTGTACACTACGGGCTCCTGAAGATGTTTGTCTAAAGTATTTTTTGTCAATAATAGGAAGGAATTGAAGTGTTCTTTCCTGAGCATTAAGTGATTGGATTGTGCTACTTCAATTGTTTTTTTCCTACACCTGCAGAGAAGCAGACACTATGATCTAATTGTTTTTTGGTTGTTGTTTTTGTTGCAAAATACCACACAGCATTTATGTGATGTTTCAATGACCTCTATTCTCTCTGTCTCCCTATAACCCCTCTATTCCAAATGCTTATCTACCATTTATAACAGATGTGGTGAGATTTGTGTAAAAAGAAAGAGAAGAAAACCATATGAGTAAATGTTGCTTAGCTACATCTGTTGTAGGTCTCTCTGACTGAAAAGGACCTATAAATTTTCTTCTTGATTTCTATGTTCTATTTAGTTCTTGCAGGTTTTTAAGTATTACAGAAAGAGAACTTATGCATAAGTTATGTAGAAATGAAATGGAACTGTAATTGAAGTTCTACTTTGTAGATTAACGACTTCTGATTTTTGTGTGTACTCAAAGCAGATAGGGAGCTGGTTAAAAATACGATTTTTATCCAACTACCAGTAGTGGACTATCTATGAGCACCTTTTATTACTCTGCTGGTTGGTGTAAGAGTCAGGATTAAAAGTCAGATCTGACTCCCTGTCTTCTAAGCCACAATGTCCGCCTTGAAGCTGTACAATATAATTACACAGTAAATTTCCATTCATTTAATATGTGATTCATGGTTTTTGATGGCCTAGGCAGAAAGTACATATTCTACTAGGCAGGGCTGCAATTGGACAAGGTCTATTATGGCATCCAAAGAGTGAATCAGCATCTAAAACTGCTTTCCAATGCAGTAACCACTAGCCGCAGGTGGCTATTGAGCACTTAAGAAGTGGCTAGTATGATTGAGAAACTAAATCTTAAAATTTTATTTAATTTTGACTAACTTAAATTTAAATACCTACATGTGGCAACTGAATTTTTCAACACAGATATAGAACATTCCATGATGATGATGGAAATGTTCCATCATCATGGAATGTTCTCTTGGGCAGTGCTGACTTTATGTATATCTTAAATATCCTCCTGTCTTACTCTGTTTATCTTCAACAGTTTGAAAGGAACTGCTGCTCTTTCACAAAAAAGACAGCTGCCAAGATCAATGACAGAGGTTGTCTGGGTAATACTTAAAATGACTTGGTGCCCAGATGCCTATGTTCTCAGGAAAGTTCCTGTTAAACTAAAGCAAAGGCCACATCTGGATTCAAACTCCTTCACTAGTAGTCACTAGCTGAATGTCTGTGGACAAATGTCCTTGAGTATTTGATCTCAATTTTCCATTTATCAATGGGGAAAGCTACTGATCACATTAAACATGCTAAAAAGTAGAAAAAGCTTCAATTTGCTACCCTTTTTATTTTACCTGAATGAGAAATATGACAATATTAGTTTCAGCTTAGCTAATCTCCCCAATGGACAACTATCTCCCGTGAAGAGATGCCTGCATATTCACATTTATTTTATTTTATCTTATTTTTTTTTATTTGGGAAGTAGCTTTCTCAGGTTGAACCTACTCACATTTAAACTCTCTGACAGAGAGTCCTACGAAAGAGAGTTCAGTTTAATTCTCCTTTAGCTGATCATCAATTGCCCATTCATAGTAATTCCAAGTAAAGAAGGCTTTTCCAGTTGTAACAAGATTTGTAGGCTGTCATCCTAAATTCTTGGTTACCCTTGGAAGCCTGCATTTCCAGATAGCATGAAAGGCTACTCAGAATGCCTCTGGGAGCTCACGTTGGCAGTAGCAATGCCAGTTACCAACATGGTTCTGTACTTCTGAGAAACTTGCCCTCCCTTCTTCCTTCCTCACTCCCTCCTTCCTTCCTCTCTGCTCAAAAACTTATGTCAGTGCAGAAAAATCCAAGCTTAGGGATGTAGAGCTCTTGTGAGAATTGACTTGCTTCACCCAATGTCTCAGCTTCAGCTGCATTTTATAATCAGTTGAGATATGATTAAATGTTCTGACACTGCATACCACTGAAAGATTCAGTTTGGAAAGCTCCCCAGGTAATTTTACTATTTACCTGGGAATAAGAACCACTGGCAACATAATCTGAGACAGAAAGAAGAATAGGGCTATAGGTGAAGGCTTCAACAGCAGCAGCCACCTGCAGGAGCTGGGGCAATCAACGACACAGACAATCAATTCCTTTTTCTTTCACTCTCATGTGCAGTAACCACTTGCACAATAGATATGGGTTACTCTAGTCTCTCTAACCCATGCTTAGCTTCTGCACTTAGGCTCAGGCGCAACTTGGCATGTTTGTTTGCTCCTGATAAGTCTTAAAATTGGGGAGGAATAAGCAGGCAAATTCAGATAAAAAGATGGTGTGTGGAAAATTATGATATAGAATTTTAAAAAAACGCTTCTGTTTTCAAGCTTATGCATTTGATGGACATCACTGACCAAGGATCCCTTCAACTAAGACATCACATAGCAATTGAACCACTGACATGTGAGAGAAAAGACATGTTAGATCACCATTTATGAAAGCATTTCTTTATTCAATACTTGCCATGATTTCACTGCAACTGATGTTTGGAACAATAGAGTTAGAAAAAGCATAATATCAAAAACAGAAACCGGCTATACTAAACACACACACACACACAGAGTGCCTTTTTTCAACTTAACAAAACTATTATAGCATTAGAGAAAGGAAAATTAAATAAGGCAAGTACATATATCAACAATTCATTATTTTATGGAAGTATAAAGATGTAGGAATATATTTTTATATATCCCAAATATAACATGATGTTTTTTTCTCCCCATAATCAGCCCTCAGAAAAGAGGGATTGCCTTATTTCCAAGTCTTTGAAAATTTTGTACTGTAAGTTGTTCTCTATTTTCTGCAGGAAGAATGTGTTAGCTTGAAATACCTCAAATCAATTCTTGTTTTAGATGTTTTTTAAGAGGATACCATATAAAATCACTAAAAGAGGAGACAACGACATTAAATATAGATTTTGTCTTTGTGCCTGAGGATTTGACCTCAAAATTATAGATGTTACTGTAAACATGACTCTCAAAGATCTCCTTAAAAAGCAGTAAAAGAGTTGTTACAAAGTGGAGATTGTGATTTTACGTCTGCAGGATGAATGAACAGCAAAAAATGTTCTAGTGTTATCAAAATTCGTAGTAGTTGCTTGGAATAAATTTTTCGTTGATAGTATGATACACTTTCAAAAATAGCTACTAAGCAAGATTGTTTCTTTAGACACAGGGACGGATAAAAGCAATATTTCTAAATTAATATAATTTATGTTGTTTTAAATATATATAAATGATCAAACTGATAAATTAAATAGAGTAACTATAAATTTAATTGTTCCATGAACATTTCTAAAAGTCTGTTTTCTCCCCCAAAACATTTTCTTTTGCATTATATAACGAGGCAAATGAGAGATTTCCTTAAAATTTACGTGTTACATTATATTTGGGCATATGTTTTAAATTTTTATTTACTGATATTTGTAATCTAATGCTAAAATTACAAACGATTATTAAATCTCTATGATTATGCAGTTATTGTTTTTTTAACTAATAGAACTTCATTTGTCAGAAAGCAACACAGGTCACTTGATTTAAGACATCAGCAACAGCAACCACAAACTCCTGCAAACACCATGAGGCATTTAAACACAAAATAAACACCAGCACTCTGTTTTAGGACATATGCCTTCTCTATCTGAGAAGCATTAAGTTTAAGGTGAAGCCATAAAGCTTACGTAATATTAACATGATAAGACTAAAACCTGTTTAATGCTAGAAATCAGTGAAATAAACAATGTCTTCAAGCTTTATTTTCTACCTATACAACTTTCATTTCAATTCAATATACCTGTAATAAAAACTAGTTTATGTGGGATATAGCTGTGAAATTTTAAAGCAGTTAATTATAAAATCAACAGTTTATACTTGAACATCCTTTCTTTAAAAAGGCTTAAAAATATCACATTAGATATCCCCCAGTTATTTCCCAAATTGCTAAGAAATACTTTACAGTCTCATTAAATATGTTTGAAAATTTCTAAATGAGATATAAAAGGCCATAATCAGAAACATTAACTAGTTAATAATGTTAACTAAGGTCAAGATTACATAAGTAGTGCCACAGTGAGTGCTTAGCAGGTAAATGTTATAAAATTCATTTTGAAACTTTTAAAAACATTCCTAAAGTACCAAACAAACAAACAAACAAATAAATAAATAAATAAATAAAAGCTCTAGCTCTATCACTGGAAGTCCCTGTTAAACACGCATGATTTCATATCAAGGGATTCTAATCAAAACATGTTAATATCTATATGGAGTCACAATATTGGCTTTAAGTTTGGCTCATATAATTGTGAGACATTTAACCCCTACCTCCCATGTGCTGCTGTGAAAATTTGGCCAGTAGATATATCTATTCTATGTGTCTCCCAGATAGGAAATTAAAACAGTATAAATCAAAGCTCTTTCTAAATAATAAAGTCTGCAGAGATGCTAGGCATTCCTAACCCTCTATGACGGTTAATTTTGGGTCAATATGGCTGGGCCACAACACCCAGATGTTTGGTCAAATACAAGTCTGGATGTTGCCGTGAAGGTATTTTTTAGGTGAGGTTAACATTTAAATTAGGAGACTTTAAGTAAAGCAAATTACTCTCCTTATTTTAGGAGGGCCTCATTCAGTCAGCTGAAGGCCTTAACAGGAAGCCTGAGATCCTCTGAGGAAGAAGTTCTGCCTCCACTCTGCCTTTGGACTTGATCTGCAACCCGAACTCTTCCCTGAGTCTCCAGCCTGCCAGCTTGCCCTGCATTTTTCAAACTTGCCAGCCTCTACAATCACTCGAGCAAATTTCTTAAGATAAATCTCTGTCTACCTATCATCTATCTATCTGTTCATCCTATTGGTTCTATTTCTCTAGGGAACTCTAACATACCCTCCATTCCTGATTCATTTTTCTTCATAGTGCTTGTCCCCTACCAATGCACTCTAAAATATATATTGTTTATGTGTTTGTTTATTGTCTGTCTCCTCTACTAGACTGTTTGCCTTAAAAAGGCAGAGACTATTATCTTTCTGTTCTCTAATACCTGGTACAAAGGGAACTTCAATAAATATTTCTCAAATGAATGAATTAGACATTTAATCAGTTCTTCATTACATATTTAACATTTAAAACAAACCAAAGATTTCATTTTAACTCTAAAGAATATCAAAAAGGAAAAGCCATAGAAGTAAACAAAATATAGTGAATACATATTTTAGGTGAACTGGGCACACTTATCAGGGTATATTTGACAATATTTTAATACTTAAAATGTGACTGATTTTAAATTATCTTCCTGTTATCTATACAGATTTGTAAAAACCCAAATATCAACACTATATTGAGTAGCTAATATATAGATATTTATATCCTATAAAATTTAAATCTGTTTAAAGCAATAGTCACATATTTTCATTAAAGTTTATGGACTTATTTTTTATACATTATAACAATAGATGAAGGTCTAGCAATTTGGTGCACATTTTTAGTTGTTTGCTTGAATTATACAATGTGAATTTCCTTACTACTCTAGAAAAGTTTACCCAAATCTATCTGTTGTCAAATTGGAAGCCAAAATCAATTAATGAAGCCCAATTCCACTTTAAGAAATACAAATTCTTTTAATTTCAGTTTATTTTGAAAAAACGAAATGACTTAACCTTATTATGAGAATTATTTATACAATTCTTACTTTCAGACCGAATTCATGAGAATAAAATCATCAAACTTCCCAAAATTATATTGCCTCTTTCAAACATATAAAGCTAAAGTTAATAAAAATAACATTATATTATTAACAGGAGTGAAAAAACAAATTCAACCTATATACAAGGCAGCTGCAAGAATGAAAGAACGTGCTATCTAGAGAGAAGATGATTATTAAGAGAAGGTATAAAACTATTTTTCAAACAGAATTAGAACTGTTTATTTTATTAAAAAGTTGACATAGGTTATCTTTAGTGTTTATGACTTGCAAACTGAAGTATTTAATATTTAACATGTTTAAATACAAGCAGCAGCGGTTTGGTAATCAAAAGGAATAATTTGAATCATCTCAGAAAAATAAATTTATTATAATTAGGATATTTCAGAATATGATTAAAACATTCAAAAGAAAATGTATTCACCTTTCTTGTCATCAAAGTACAGAGTCTGTTGAGCTGGATTTGACCACTGGAGGGAGGTGTTATCATTTTGATCAACCCTGCAGGTCAAAATTGCAGTTCCGCCTTCAACAACCGTTACATTCTGTGTTAGTGGAAACTGCCCTTGGCTGCCTAAAAGGGGATTAAAGAAAATGTTGTTTAAATGAAAGTCATAAAATGATTAACTTCCCAAAATCTATATTGGACTTAACTTCTCACTCAAAACAAAATTTAAATCAACCAAACATCAACAACAAAACCATATAATATGAAAGAGAAAAATAATTGAAAATCCTTAATCAGAAAACAACAATATTGACATGCAATTAGGACTCCTACTCCCTTACATGTTCTAGAAAAGCTTCTTTATCTCCTAGGCACACATAAAGATTTCTATTCAAATAGTAGTATGATAATCATTAATATTCTTTGGCCTTGCACTAATTATATGGTGCTAGATTTGGTCATTGTTGAAGATAAAGCACTAGAATAATTTTGGATGAATTGAACTCTCTAAAGCAGTAGAGGAACCATAAAATACTGTCTGGGAGCTTTCATAATCCTGAATAAAGTTTATGAAATATGGATACTAAAACTTTAGATTCAATTTCTGATAAAGGAAATAAAAAAAGAATCCTATTTCACCTGGATTTCTTATAGATATAGCTATTTTTAGAAATATAAAATGTGTTGGAAAAAACATTGAGAGTATTCTTTAGAAAGTGTTCATCTTGTAGAATATTCATCAAAATCTTAAAGTGATTACTCTAAACCAGGAGATATAAAAAATATTCTTCTTTGTTCCTTTCGGTAGTTTCCAGATTTTCTGCAGTGAATATCCATTTCCTTTATAATCAGAAAAATGCATATTTTTAAAATGACCCTATTAATGTGGATATCATCAATACATAATCAAGATTTTTTTATTTTCCTATTATATTAATTTATTAAAGTAATTCATGTAATAAATTTACGTAAGTACACTTCTAATCTTTAAAACACAATCCATGCACATGGAAACATAACACATAAATTTCATTTCTGTAAGATGATCTAGAGATAAGCTCTTCCAACCCTGATAAAAATGATCAACACAGGTAAAAATTACTTTCCAAAGCTAGGTTAAAATACTATTAGGTAAGCAGGTAGTCATTAAGTCAAGGGTAATTTATATATGAAAGAACATTATAATGACTTAGTCACACCCAAAAAATATATTTCCCTTTTCTTCTTTAGTTTTATAATGATTCTATCATTACTATAAGCACCACTTGAGGTTATGCTGGAACTATTGGCATAAGAATCTTGTTACCAAGAAGCCAGTTGATTGGCACCATAAAAGACAGAAAAGCCTGAAGGGGAAAATTTCTTTCCAGACCTAAATGACACAAGCACAGAGGTTCATGACCACCTTGTATAATTAGTCCTATCAAGTAAAAAATCTGATATCAGTAGCTTTGTCTCCTGGATGCCAACCTCTTAGAGTCACTATGGCAACTCTCCAGGATATCTCCCTGTAATCTTTGGGGTGGAGTTTTTAAATTGAGGTTAGGTGATGTCTGGAATAAATTCTTTGATAGTTGACTTGAAAGTCAACAGGAGCCAGAGTGGGATGTGTTTTGCCTTCAGCTCTGAGGTGACCTCTACCAGGGTGACATGGAGAACTATCAATCTTGTGAAGTGAGGTGAGGCGAAAAACCACATCAGAGAAAACATGATCTAAAAAGAAGGAATAATTACCAGAGATTAGCAGCTCATAAATATGTAGCTCAGAATGGTTTTAAGACACTTTTCTCAGGTTCCCTGGTATTGACATGATGCATAGATTGAGCAATCTGGGAGTAATTCTTCAAGTAATGAAAAGCACATAACTGCTAATAAAAATATACATTCAACCCAGATGACATTTTGATTATCAACCGGTACATAAATAACACCGTTAGCTTCTTTAAAGAAGTGGAAAAAGAGCAATGATGCCTGCAACAATTTCATCTATTACATTTGCAAAATAATTTCCAAAACATCCCCATAAGAAAATATTATCCTTCTCATTTCACAGATGGGTAAACTGACACTGGGAGCTTAAGTGATTTTTCCATGGTGAAAAAAAGCCAATGAACCATTTGGAGTTTGTTCTGCAAGTTCAACATTTTTATTCTTATTTTTCCACAAAGGTTTTTTTTCACTATTTGTTTAAATGTGAATTAGAAAACAATGAAAAAACCTGAGTAATCATTTTAACAATGAAACTTTAAGTTGTAAAATCACTGAGATGATGTCAACATAAACTATCCTTCAATATATTATCCTATTGAGAACTCACTTTTAATAACTATTTTAGTTTTTCCTAACTAGTCCACAGAAGAAAGAAATTAATGTTTGTTAGGGTCTTCTACATACCAGGCACTCTATCTACACTAGCATACCTAAACCTTGTCCTTCCAGGTAGAAGATTAGAACACCTTCCTTCTATCTTCTCCCCACATGGATTCTGACTTTAAAATATTAAAACTTCAGTTCTCTGGGACCTGCAGCGTAAAATCCCTGCAGTCAAATAATTTAGTTTTTCCCAGTACAGAGCAAACTCATGTGGAGAATCTCCTAATCCTAAATTCCCTTAGGATATGTGGTATCCAAAATCAATTCAAAAGCTTGTGTTACAGGCAGTCAAACTTCTCAAAGCTTTGAATTACCTTTTACTTATGATTATAACCTGGAGAGAGCATCAAGTTAGCTGCTACTTTACTCTTTTAACTCCTCATGGCTCAAGGTCACCATTCAATCTCAGAGTCTTTCTAAAGAAATTACTAATTTTCCAGATTAGCAAAATTAGTATGTTAGCAGGTTACTAAGGTTAATAAAAATGTATTGTATATTTCAAATTGCCAAAAAATAGGTTTTTAATGTTCTCATAAAAAAACAAGTTGATGAGATGATGGATATGTTAATTAGCTCGATTAAGTCTTTTGGTAATATATAAATAGATCAAACATTACATTGTACTTCATAAATACACAAAATTATTATTTGTGAATTAAAATAAATTTTAAAAATTTAAAATAATTTATTCTCAATGGATTCATTACACAGATATTTTGGAGGACCTACCGCATGCCTTGCCTTGTAGGAATCAACATTTGAAGGATGGATAGAAGAAGAGAAACTTGCTAAGGAGACTGCAAGGTAATTAGAAACTTTAGGACAGGACATGAGGATGAGGGAGAAGACAGCCTGGGTGTGGTGCAGTACTGGTTTTGTTTACCAAAACAAAGGATTTCTAACATGCATGTCATTGGTCATATCATTGAGGGCTTATTTTAAAATAATAGGAGCTCTGACTAAGCTCACGCCCATCCTAGATTTCAGAGGAGTTATTCTTATCAATCAAGCATATGACAAAATTTAAAGGAAACACTACTTCCACTTTGGAATTTTAGTAGCTGGCTATTTTCCCAGGCAAGCTGTGTTTATCATCCCCCCCGCCCCCCGTGTTTACTTCCTCTTATTATTTGTATAAATATCTGTGTCCCTTACTTGATTCTAAGCCAGTTAAGAGTGCGGTAATGGGGCTTCTTATCTTTGAATCAGCTATACTACTTAACATACTGTATTGTAAATGGAAGCTCTCAGTGGGTATTCATGGTCCAAAGTGAATGCATCATCTTAGAGCAGCATCTGGCATGTGTAGAGGACCTTGTGACAGTAGAATAACCAAAATAACCCATCTGCTGCATTAGTTCATGATCAAAATGGAGGGGCAGAAGTAGTGACTAATTCTTCACTGAGAAAAAAATATGGAAAAATTAAATCATCAAAGTTTTAAAGATATATTAACATGATGTCTTATGACATCTTTTTTAAGTTTCTACTTGAAATACATAAGGAGTATATGTAAGGATATGTAACAGATGGCAATCTAGAACAGATATATTTAACACCATTAGAGCCCTAAAATAGGAAATGAAATGACAGAACTGTGCCAAATTTATGTATCAGAGTGGGGAAAAAACAGTATACAACAACATTTCTTGACTTTTAAGTATAAGTCCTACCTAAACCTTTTTAGATTGATAGACATCTGTGATTCTGAAAGTATTTCACTTTCTCTTCCTGGTCCAATTTCTCTTGCATCAATATTTCATTTAATAGTGCGTTTCCTATATTATCTCATCCCTCAACCATCATTCAGCCAGTGGTAAATGTGTGAAAAATACAGTTAACCTTAATTGAGGTTTCACAATGTACCAGGCACTATTCTAAGTGCATTTCCTGTATCAATGATTTAATCTACATGACAACCTTGTCATCATCTTTACCTTGAAGATGAGGGAGCTGATGCACAGATACTTTAAATTATGTGCCCACAGTCACATAGTTAGAAATTACAAAAGCCAGGTTTTGAACTCTTGCACTCTATAATCAGACCTTATCTGCTTAACCAGAGAGTGGTCTTGAAAATAAAGTAAATTTAATTCTGAGTAAATAACTGTGATAAATGAAGGATAGTTTGCAATCAAACATTTCAAAGATACATTTAGATTTTTTAAACTTTTTTTAAAAAGTGAAAAAACGTGAAATTCAAGCAAAAACATAATATGCTAGAGCTGGCTCATATCAGCTCATGAGAGTCAACTGAGTGCCACTCTTCCCAGTTCTTGCTCAGTGACATACGTTCATAGCTTGAAATTGACCACAGAGGGAGAATTTTCACGATGGAAATTGGCAAACACTACAAGTCAATGATTTTCCCCATAGTGCACATCGTTAAATATTTATAGCACACCACTAAAAGTCATCCTTGATGTCCCTTGTTGGGGATTCTGTGCACATTTTTAGCTTCCCTGTCCCCCACCCATGATTCTGCCAATAAAAACCCTTCAAATAGGCTCACATTTTCCTCTACTCTGTGGACAGTGATTCTAAACTACCAGTTTTACTTAGGCTGCCAAGTTTATTTCCCTCTAACTAGTGCCAGTCGTCTAACTAAACCATTTTAGTTAGTTTCATTAGTTATGTAGGAATAATTTGCTAATTTATTGCCATGAAAGGCACTTTCAGTATGAACAAAAATTTGATATCCTGAACAGATAGCTCTCCTGTCCCTGTCTTTAAATAGCAGACTAAGCAGCTGCCATTATTCCTTCAATGTTTCCATCTGTCATATAATTAAGAAGAGAATGGTTAACCTTTCCTTGTCTACACTAGTAATTACCAAGTTCAAAATCCAGTGAACTGAGTCTTGGCTCCTGTTGACCTCAGTTAGTTAGGAGCCATCCTTCTCTCTCACACATTTCACGCATACCTTCGCTGTCTGACCACCAAGAATCCAGAACACTATCATGTAGGACACAAAGAAGCAAATTCTAAGATTACGGCCACCTAACCTTGGTGATAGGCAGTGATGTGCCAGTAGAGTAGGTAAGCAATAAGCAAAGCAGTGAAGAGAGATCTTTGAAACCAGCAGTGTTGTTAAAAGAGAACAGGCAGGTGAAGATGCATGTTTTAACACTGATACCAAAGCATGAATCTGCTTCTAAGAACAGCATCATTCAAGCCTTGCTATCTTTTGAATGGATGATGAGTGAAGGCAATGGTTTTCTTCATCTCCCTGTGCTAAAGATTAAATGTGGGCCATAGCAGTGGATCAGTGCACATTGCACATGAGTGCTTACTTACTGAGAGCAATGATCACCTGAGATATATATATATATATAAGACAGACAGGCAGAGAATGAGGCTTTCAACATTTGAGAGGGAGTGAGTTATAGTCAGTAATTTTTCAGGGGAAATGATAAAATTTGGTTGATCATTTAACAGGAACAAAGGACCTTTCATTATCTTTTTCTTCTTGGAAATGAGCAAAACTTTCAAAGGAAGAAAAAGATTTAAAAACAGTGAAGGGGAATAAACAAAAACAAGATATGAAGAGAATTTAAGATACAATTTTTCAATAAAAATGTATAAAGGTCTCATGAGACAAAAAATGTCATGTATTTTGACCCTTCATTTTGGGATATATTTATAGTCAGTGAAAACTATCAATGTAAGCTACAAAACTATTTAATTCAACAGAGACACTACCACCCAAATCAAATACTATACGTAATGTTTGGGTTTGTTTTTAAATATTTGCTGTGTTCTCTCAAGGACCCTATTTAAACAAAAATACTGTTCTTATATTAAGGTTCTCTTATATCTTAGTTGTGAAAGTACAGATGCTAAATGGATATAGATACACATATAAAGTAAGTTAACAGTTCTTAAACACAAAACTCAACAAGAAATGAAAGAAGTGGCCCACACATTTTTAAATGAAGTACAAAGCTATCCTACTATGATTAAGGGGCTTTCCTTTAACTATTCCCAGCTTTTTTGTTTTCTCTCTCTCTTTGTCTCTGTCTATCTCATCTGTTCCATCAACAGGTTAGGGGTATTATACTAAGAACCTACATCTTAGAAAGTTCAAGATCATTCTTGTTGCCTAGAGTCTAAAATATATCTAAATGCACACACAGCATGCTATTACTTCCACTAAATTACTGAAGGCATTCTAAACAAATAACCTTCTAATGTGAAAGTTGTGGCTCAGTAGTTGTGTGGACTGAAGCACATATTGCATTCTAAAGCCTACTGGATTGAAAAACACAAATGTCATTAATGCAGACTTATAATTCTCAAGAGAAGTGCCATGAATGTTCCATCATGTGAGAAAGGAAATTAGAGGAAAAATTAAGACTGATAACTAAGTGCGAAATGTTTCCACTTTTGGAATTTCCCTCTGTTCTTTCAAACACTTAGAATCCTTTAGTTATTTAATACTTTTCCCCT
Source organism: Lepilemur ruficaudatus (assembly GCA_963574885.1). Taxonomy (NCBI): domain Eukaryota; kingdom Metazoa; phylum Chordata; class Mammalia; order Primates; family Lepilemuridae; genus Lepilemur; species Lepilemur ruficaudatus. Next base: position 30,090 of record CAUYRT010028158.1, on the reverse strand, counting down.
ATCGTTTTACTGTAGCTTTTAAATTTGCTTGAGAAATTTTAAGTTGTCTACATTCCTAGGCTACCACATATAATTTTATTTTTCTTTGATTCTACTTCATCCTGTTAGGATTCAGTCTGCCTCTTAGAGTACAACACCTGGTATCCACCTTCTGTGTCACCACTCTGCCCAGCCACTGTGGAGCATGGCCATCAGTCTGGCACTGCTTGCCAGTTTCCATAGAGACAGGAAGTACTTTGGAGACCTGTGTTCCGTTGCATTTGCCAGACCAAGGCAGAAAAGAGACAAAGCTGGCGGGCAGTGGATCTTGCAAGGCCAAGAAAGGTTGGAAGGGCTTTCGCCTCCTGATATCAGAACATAGCAGTGCCAGATTGGAAGCTTCAGCCATCACAATCCTGCAGACCAGACCCTGGTGTTCACTGTGGCCACTGTGAGCCACCCATTCTGCTACCAACTCTGGGAGCAGAAACTCTTATGCACCCAAAGTTTGGCCCTAGTCCTTTGTTGGCTTCTGATCCATGACTAAAGGCTCTTTCAGATTTACAGTGGCTCCCACAGCTCCTGACCCAGAGAATCATAATTCTCTTGTAGAAATTTCACCTCTCTTTCTTTTCTCCAGAATGTGATACTCATTTTCCAGGCCACTCATAGCCAAACAGGAAACCTATCGGATAACTACTAGATTGTTTCCAATTGACCTACACGTAGACTGTGTGTAGGTGACCCAGTTAAATACATAATATATCAAAACTAGCTACCATTTCCTGTGTCTATGATAGGATTTATAATTAGAGTTAATTCTTGATCATTGATCATCAGGATCAGAGCTAGCCCTGAAGAAATTTGTAATGTAGGTGAAACATAACATCAGTGCCTTCCCCTCTAGTTCAAAAAATACTTTTTATGATTGTATACCTCATCCTTCTCTATTATAATATTCCCAACACAGTTATTCTTTCTACACAAATTAGATTCTCTAATTTCTTCAATTAATTTTGTGTTACTCAGCCACATCATTAAATTTTTATTTTTCTTAATTTACAAAATCTAAAGCTTCAGAGAATACTTATAAAATCCTAGAAAACTTTGTTTTATGGATGCTTTATGTTCTTACCCAGTAGTTGCATTGCTTTAGCATGTTTGAAACATTATCTGATTAAAAAAAAATCCCCATAATTTTTTAAACCCGTATCTATACAAATTCTTTCTGTTCTTAGCTTTTCTGCTTATTGCAAAATGCAAAATGTATTTAGTGAACTAGAATAAATACAAATATATATGACGTTACAACCAAAATATATGTTTGAAACAAAAACACTGAAATATATTTTTATTAATTTATCTATATTAATTCATTCTCTAAAATGTTTAGAGTTTTTTCAAAAATTCAAACAGTTTATTGCATAAACACATATGATTTCTCAAGGAAAAAGTGAACTTGATGAATTGTTCACATTTATATTCACCAGGCTACTTTGTTCCTCTACAAATATATCTTCAAGTATTGTGGAAGAATCAAAAGCAGAAGAAAGAATTTCAAAATGAAAAGAAAACTGTATGTCTCTCAAAGCAACACAAAAGAATAAGAGGGTTTTAAAATTATTTTTATAAGTTAAAAACAGACTTATGTGGTAATTCTAATGTGTGCATAAAGTCATTTTATCTTTCTAGAATACTGTTTTCAGGGTGAAGGAGCAAGACCTAGAACTGACTAGCTTTACTTGCTAACGGATGAACATGTGAGAGGCAGGTTTCCAGAGAAATGAAATTTATGACCACAATCACAGTCTGGTTCACAGTGAAGCTCAGTCACGTTACTAAATTCTAAACTGAGATGTCAAACTGGAGGAAATATTCTGGAAAGGTACACACAGACGGTAAGACTCTTCTGAAGACAGGGTGAGGAATATAGTGCTGGGTGTACAATAATCAATTTTCTGGAGGTAAAAAAAAATTGACTGGGTGGGATATAACTGTTTAAAATTGAAGTTCCTGAGAAAAACTTCAGTCTGAGCCTAAAAAGGAAGAAAATGATACATGTTTGTTTCATCCAGTGGGCCTTAGAAGCCTGATGTATCAAAGAAAATAACAAATAATACTAAACTATAATATATTTGAAAATATTTAACAACTTCAATGAAAATTAATTTCTAATAATATTTGTAGGAGGAAATTAAATGGAAGAAAATAAAACAAATATTAAAATCCTAATTTTAAAAATATAATTGTTTCAAATATATAAATATATAAAATACAACTAGCAAAATAAGATAAAGATTATGACAAAAGTTATAGATTGAGAAGGTACTAGGACTTCGTTGGTTTTCATACTGTTTTTTTCTATTTCTAAATGAAAAACAAATTTTACCAGCCCTAATTAATTGTTGTCTGATTTACTGTTGGTAGTGATTTTCCTTAGATACTGTATATATATTTTGGCATTATGTTTCTTTTGGATTGTGTCACATATATGCACATTCTACAAGCATAAAATTATATTGACTATTACCCAAATTGCCTCTTCATTAATATTCTTTTCCTGTAGTATTTTCTGCAAAAATTAAAATAATTGCATTGGTCCTTTGAATGGAGTTATTTGTGTGAAAAAGCTATATAGATGTCTGTTTGGATTCTACCTCTTTAAATTATGGAATGCAATAAGAAATTCTGAAATGACAGGTACAAGATACATGTAAGAAAAAATGTGATATCAAACATATGCCATTTGACAATGTATAATTTCAGTTTATATTAGGAATATGAACTATAAATACAACATAATGTAATGCTTTCTGGAATAGCTTTTAGATTTTTAATGCATTTTTTCTATAAAGTATACTTCAATGATATTAATTTATTCAACAAATCTATGTTTTATGCCTAGAATGTGCTTTCCATGGTAGGTGATGGAAATACAACTGTGTAATGAGTCTTACCCACCCAGAACTTACAGCTTAAAAAGTCAGTAAAAATAAGAAAGCATAAATAAATAAATAAATAAATAAATAAATAAATAAATAAATAAATAAATAAAAGACCTGGCTAGTAAGGTGGAAACATTTCAGCTGAAACCTAAATGGTAAGAAATGGTCAGCCATTTAAAAAATAGCCTGAGGACAAGAATGTTAGCAACCCAGGCCAGTATTCCAAAAAGTAAAATTAGCTGATGCAAAAGTCCTAAGCCAGAGGCAGGAAAGAGGTTGGAGGAATTGAAAAACACAATGATAACAACAAGATTGGAATATGAGAGGCAACAATGGGATATGGGATGGGATGGGATGGGATAGCCCAAGGTGAGGTAGAAAAGAAGGTTAAGGCCACATCATGCAAGGCTTGTTATGTTATAATAAGGAGGTTATATTTATCCTACATGCAATGATAAGTCTTTGAAAGAAGAGACATGACTCAATTTACATTCTCAGAAGATGCTGTTTTTCCAATTATAGTTGACCCTTGAGTAACATGAACTTGAACTTTGTGGGTCCACTTATACACAGATATTTTTCAACCAAATGAAGATACAAAATATAGTATTTGCAAGATGTGAACACCACATATAGGAAGGGATGACTTTTCCTATAAACAGATTCCACTAGGTCAACTGTGGGACTTGAGTGTGCATGGATTTGGGTATACAACGAGATCCTGGAACCAGTCCCCAGCAGATCAACTTAATTATTATCCCTAAATCAAGGATATTTAATTTTGGAGATGAATCATTGTAAAAATTATGTTTACAATCAACTTATTGAAAAAATATCAAAGAATCCATTAAATTCTGAGAAAATTTATTTGTAAAGGTCACAAATCTCTTGTTATTTTTTAAATTTTACACTGTAAATAACTTTCTAGTAGAGACCCATCTTTCACTAGCTTGAACTTGTACTAAAACAAGATTGTTACCCATATGTACATATACTCCTTACTTCCAGTTTAAAATATCATTGGCTTGGCAAGTTTCTTGTTATTAAAAATGGTGGACTTTCATTTTATTATCTGTTTTAAACTGCAGTAGTTATTGGGAGAAAGCTAAGTATTTCTGGTAAACTACCTATAGATGTAAATATTGTGTTTAAAACAGGTTTTTTCCAAAGATATATTTCTCTGAGTAGATAATAATACTATGCTTTCAAACAAATGAATTCCCAAAAGACAGAAAAAGGAGGCAACAAAAAATTTGAGTTATTCCCTTTGCATAAGAGTATATTATATAAACTTTATAAATACAATTACTCTTGTGAATAATATCATAGAAATAAGTGTTTTCTTTTACAATAACAAATTTGTTACCCTAATATAACCATTGGTACATAAATCTGAGACATGTATAAAGTCCTTGGTAGCAGAGGCAGAAACATATATCACTTTTCATTTTCTGACAGGCATAAGATATTGCCTTAGTTAGACACAGTGGGCACATATTTTTTGAACACATGAACATTTTGTTCAAATGATATCACCTTAATTATTTACGTATTGATCAATATGTAGTAACATATGAATCAACTTGGAATATTCCCTGAGGAACATGCTCCCTTTTGAAAAAAAGATGTAATAACATAGTGGTTAATAGGATGTGTTTTTCACTGTTTGATCATTTCTGAATGCACAAAGATTTCATTAATGTTGATTTCACCCATCTTGTCCATGTTTACATGCTTTGATGTTCAAGCCCTTTGTAGTGCCACATTAGATCTAGGGGAACATTACCCTATGAGAGTAAGTGGAAACTGCTGTGGGAAAATATTAAAATAAAACTTGATACTTTGTATAGATTTGTTCAGATATATCAGCTCAAAGAATTATACCTTTAATAAAGCAAAGCAGGAATTAATACTATTTTCTCACATTTTTTGGGTTACTTCATTTTTAATGTTAATTAGAAAATTATAGTGAATTGAAGTGCTTTTAATTTGAATAATAACAAACTTCAATAAATATTGAAGCAATATAAATATCTAATTCTTTAAATTTTTGGAATGCCTAACTAGAGAATGGTTGTAAAATGATAGTTAGAAAAAAATATACTCATAGCAAAGCCAATGGTAATATTGGAAAGAGTTACTACCTGATTCTTTACCTTTCCTCTAGTTTCAGGTACTCCTAAAAAGTTAACTCTTGGTTGGATCATCTTTGCAACTCAAGGAGTTCATACATGTATACTGGATCCAAAATAAATGAGAACTGGGGAAGTCGTTATATTCTAGATAGACTAAGTGCCTGCATGCCATTGTTGAGATTGTTTATTGAATAATGAATTATCAGCATTGATTAGATGTGGTTGTACCAGAAAATGGGAACTTAAAACAAAATCCTGAAGAGGCTGTGTGGCTAGCAAGACATAAAAGCTGAAGAGATCCCAGAGTTGAAGACTTCCCTGAGCTGAGGTAGCCCATACCAACCCAGTGTAGTCTTGGGTAAGGAATGACTGTGCACATTCAGAAGCATTTCAGGGAGTCACAGGCCTCTGACAGCTGTTAACATCCATGTTGTTTCATTTGCCTTATGACCTTTGGGTAAATTTGGTATTGGATAAAGCTTGTTGTGTTTCAGGGTATTATTGTATATATGACACCAAGAATCGTGCTACTCCTCTAGCAAAGTGAGCATTGCAACCATAATCAGATTAACAAAAAATAACATTTCTGTCTGGTATATCTGCTGAGGTACAGGCTCTTTCAATAACAATAGATTAATCACATTACTCATGCTCAAAACTGTTCCTGTTTGTCTTATTTCCTTTGCATATTAGATTGGAACTAAACAAATCATGACATAGTTCATGAATTCTATGTAAAATTTGTGCAACGACAGAGTTTCATTTCAAAGTCTTAGTCTTATATGCTTTGACAGATCTGAAACCAAAGACGTTTGCTATGATAGACAGATGACAGATTTAGATTTCTATTTCTCTTTCTCTCTCCTTAGTTACACTTACTTAATAATAGCTGATACTCACGGCTGAAATTTAGAAATGTACTGAATGTTTTGTTTCTAAAATCAGTCCATGGATAGAATTTAAACTAAATTTTCATTACTAAGATTCCTCTCTTAGAGAAGTTTAATAGAAAATTAGTCTTATTGCTTTGTAGTAAGCCCTTGTTTATAACAAAAAAAATGGATCCTATATTTTTGTCAGGTGACTTAATTATTTCTATAAATTTTAATAACTCCTTGGAAGGTACAGATTTTTCCAATTAAGGGCTCTGAATAGAATGAGCCAAAGACTCAGAGGGCAACTGCAGAAAGTTCCAAGTGTTTGGGTTATTGAGATAAATATACATTTTTGAATGTAACTACTTTTGAAAGGACAAACGTGTCCCTGTGTGTGTGAGAGAGAGAGGGGGAGAGATAAAAAGTGAGAAATCAATAATTTTATTTAATAACAATTCATTAAACTTACATTTGGAGCTATAATTTTAAGTTCCATTATTAAAATAATTGACCAGCAAATCTTAAACCAACCTACAAAGACAACCTTAGTTTAAAAAGTGCATATTTTTCTGGCAAACATTTTCTCACCAAAGAGCAACAATAACCAACTCTTCAAGCTTAAGGGTCAAATATATCTAAGCAAAGTTCTAAATGCATAGTATCCATCATTAATCAGAATGATCTAATTAATGATAACATAACCTAGTAAACTCTGCTATCTTTTAAAATTTGGATTCCATTAGTACTAAACTCATAATTTATAATGCCACGATAGTTACTTTAAAAATATACAATGAGGAAATTTGGCCACGTAATGCACTTCCTTCTTCTTTGTTTTTTTCCTTGAATTAGCTTGTGTAGCCCCAGGGCATAGGAAATATCGATTGATATGGCAGGGTTGGTAAGCATCAATTTGGGCCAGCAAGCTGCTTATGAATCCAGCAGATGTTTCTACTGTCTGGGCCAATGGGAACCTTATGGACCTTTTTTCCTTCACTTCCTCCCCGGAGCAAATGTTAACACAGCAGAAATTTGGATGTGTGCCAAATACAGAACAGAAGGGTTGATGAGAATATAGGGTACGCTCTTATCTATAAATAGTGGTCATCAGTGATTTGAATTGACTATTAAGCCATTTTAACTGCTTATTTTTGTGCATTTGCTTCTTCATTTAACCAAACCTTTACAAACCCTGCTGTTCTTACATAATGGCATTTGTCCTAAGCATATAAATCTAATCCTTGACTATGCTAGTCATTTCAAGAAATAAACAGAAAAGAATGTGAATATATAAAGTAGGAAAACTATTTATTTCAAACATTTTTTTCTTATATGAATGAATAACCTACTTATCAATTTGTATATTACCAGACTTAATTTACATTTTGTTGATGTACCAATACTAGGCCTAATTTTGATAAAAATTCCCAAGAAAAAAAATAATGTAAAGTTTAATCTTAGCACTGTTTACTTAAAGTCATTCTTGTTCAGTTGAATTTTAAAAACAATTTCTGAAGAGGACAATGTGATTAAATTAAAACGGCTGTTTCTCATCTCTTTTTCTGTTTCCTGACTTTCAGTTGTGTTGATCCAGGGAAGTGCCCACTGATTTTGTAAGATTTGAATTTTTATCACCTTTATCCAAATTCTGGATTTTGAAATCCTATATTGTCTCTGAGCAAGTTTTCTCCTCTAACCACACGTTAATTTAAGGGGAGAAAAAAGATTTCAATAGAAGTGAAATGTGTTTTTTAGACTCAAACTATATATTTTCTTCATATAGTATAGCACAGTAGGATATATATGTCCTATTGCAAAAGAGTAAAAAAATTAGGAAAAAAAGTTTTGAATAGAGAAATAATGTCTGCTAAGTTTTATTTATTCTAACATTATTTGTTGAACACCTATGTTGAGTAAGGCACATTAAATTCAAATGAAAAGAAATAGCAAAGTGCATAAGCACACATACATAGTATGATAATTGATAGCAGTTGTTTTAACAAGGTCAGCATTAAGAATGTTCCATTATACACTCAATCAACTCCAAAGCTATAGTAAGTGGCTGCTGGGCAGAAGGCTTGTTTTCATTTGTTTCCATGATTACTTTGGAAAGGGCATGTCGTTTTGAGCAAAGTGGAAAAGCCTAAGTGGCTAAAAAATATTGGCAGTGTTTCAAAATGCTTCCTGTGCATAACATTTATGATAGGTGTGTTTAGAAAAGACACTCACTCGTATACATTTCCAGTGCCGAACATTTTCCAGTTTTCCTCTATGTATTCTAATTGTCTTATCATTAATTGTTAATTTTAAATTTTTTTCAAGGATTATGCAGGCATTATTTAGCTTATAAAAATTCTGGTTCAGAAAGCTTGCAATTGTGGCCATGAGACAGAGGCACTATACAGATTTAATTTCCTACAAAAGTACTATTTGCAAGCTGTGCAAACAGTCTTTGGTTAAACAAGGAATCAAGATGATGGAGATTTTATATCTCAGTAAAACAACCACAGATGCAATTCCTGGTTTTTATAACAAAATACCCTCAACAAATACACTACTGTTGCATTTTCTATATTATCTCTCAGAAAGAAGACTACAAAAGGCTTTGAGAAGGCTCAGAATTAATTAGGTAAAAAAATAAAATAAGAGTGTTACTAGAACTTCCACTGTGTTCACGGCCTGGTACATACCTGTACCCCATAAGACAATTAGAAGTACTATGTTATGAAAGAGACAGTAGAATATAGACCCAAAGGAAAGGGAGCACTTAAATCCATATTCCAAAATGAAAAAATCATTCTGTTTCTAATTATTAGCTTAATAATTCTAGCATATATCATGTAATGACAAATATATGTTAAGTTAATCAAATATTCAATTATTTCAATATTAACAACAATTTTCAGTTTAAAAACAGCAGCAAGAGTTGAAGGTCAATTAGATGAATAACAGTATAGAAAGGAAACTTGAGAATGACCCTGGTTTTCCATCTAGGTGATAGAATAAGGTGGTGGTGCCATCTTAATCTTAATTACTTTAAGAAATGGACACAAAAGGAAAAGTAGTATTTTTGTTAAATTTTGGTGTTTAGCAAATCATCCTAAAACATAATGGTTTATATCATAAACCATATCGTAGCTCACAGCTCTGTGAATGGCAATTTAGACTGAACTCCACTGGGCAGTTCTTCTGATCTTGGCTGTGCTCTCTAGCACATCTATGCTTAGTTGCCAGCCATCTGCTTTTGGGGGCTCTGCTTCTGAGGATAGGCTGGCTATCAGCTGGGGTGACAGGTGGTGACCGGGCTTGATTTCATGCCTCCTGCATCCCAAGAGCACAGCTCAAGGAGCAAGCATTTTCCACGTCTCTTCTTGCCTTACATTTGTTATTGTTTCATTGGCCAAAACAAGTCACATGGTAAAGCCCAAATTCTATGTGGAAAGGGACTATACAAAGGAACAGATACAGAGACACAAGAACAACATAGCAGCTATTGGAGGAGACTAAAGTAGTTGATTATTGCAGAGAGATATATCCAAAGGCAAAATAAAGTAATAATAATAATAAACAAGTTACATTTTTTTTCACTGCTCAAATATTGCAGGAAAATCAAGTTTAAAAAAGATTAGAAACATATCTGGGAGGACTGACCAACATATGCCTGAGGGATTTTGCTATGGACAGATTAATTGAAAAATGAAAAGAGAAAGCAGAATGCAATGTTTTTAGAGTGAATGAGAAGTGATCACATGAGGATATTAAGTGTAACCAACACTTGTCAAGAAACTTGACCATAAGGGGATTTAACAAGAGCTAAAAGAGGGTATAGAGCTTGTGAGAGCTTTTAGTTGTTTACCTCATATAACTTGGTAGCAATAATGCTGTATGAACTCCACTGTGACTCAGTTGACTTCTTTCTGGGCTATGCACAATTATTTCATGAATGTTTACTTGGATACGCCAAGAAGATTGAGTTGAAGAGTGGGCGAAACCAGCCCCAGGTTTTTCTACTTCAGGAAAAGCACCTCAGAACAGGTGGTTTATCTGTAGGCCAGTAGCATTATCATTATGTGTCCAGAACAACACAGTCTTCTTTGAATGGACATGTGGCCTAATGGTCATCCCTTATTTTTCTAATGTCAACATTAACAAAAAAAATAAAAATAAAAAGTATTATGAGTGTAAACAAGAGTACTCCTCAACTTTATTGCAGATTTCTTTTAAATAATTGTAGTTCTCATTGTGAAATTATTATTCATTACTTAAGGGCTGTGGAAGCTCAAGAATTATTCCGTTTTTGTTTTCCTTCACAGTATGTTGATAAAATGCTATTGGACTACTAGATGTTACTTAGTGCTTCACATCTTTACCAATCTGATCATTGTTAACCTGCCTGTTGTCTTACCTATCTATCCTATTTTGTTCTTGAAATAGCTAAGTAAGTAGTTAACAAAATATAACAGAAAACAAAGAAATAGACCCAGTTTTTTACTGAATAATAATCTTAGCAAATGTACAGCTCCCCTTTGATTTTTATTCAACATATGATAGAAGTGTTATCTGTAGATGTATTACACATCCAGAATAATAAAAAGATTCCTGTGTTGAAACTGTAGAGAATTTATTCATGGTATGATTGCTTCAAAATGTAGCTTTATAAATATGAAGTTGTGTAAAAATAAACCTTGTATTGACTGTTGATTGCAATAGCCATTGCATTGACTGCAAAAAAAAAAATCATTAAGTAATTCAGGAGTATACAAGTTCTTTTTTGAGCAAAATATGACCCATAGAGACCTATGGTCCCCAAATACTTACAATCACCCTTAAGTATTATACCCACAAATAATCTTTTGTATTTGTATAATGTCTTAGAGCAAAATTTCATATTTAGACTCAACATTGATTAAATCTAATCAAGTCCTAAATCCCCTGTGCTAAAGGAAAGTTTGAGCTATCACGTACATTTGGCAGGAGGGATTTCTTCATTTATTGCTGGTGTCTAATACTTCTTTGTGTATTATACAATGTGTATAAAGTGTATGAAAAATGTATCTTTAGAATTCATGCAAGTATTTGGTCAGATAGGAGGAAATAATTAAAAGGCCAAGTAAAAAGAAATAAAAGCACCCACATGGAGAAAGGGTGGGTGAGGCTAAGTGAGAGAGTGACAAGTTAGCAAAGTAACAATGAGTTAGCAGGTGAGTGACCTCATAAACACAAAAAACATATCAGTTTTATTGAGGATAATAAAACAATGATTATTGTATTTAGAAATATATATATTTTTTCTACCAACAGGAAATATAATTGGCACCATTTCTAAATAATGTTTTTTAATAGGTACCTTTTTAATCACTAAAATAATATAAACACACTGACAATTCTGCTTTCATCTTTACTTCCCTTGCACATTTCCAAAAGTTTTTCTCATGCTACAATTGTTTAGGGCAGGAGTCAAATCAAGCCCAGTCCATATGGATATCCTGGATCATCTCTCTTCGCCCTCACACAAAAATTAACAGGGATGCTCCTCCTGTATACCAATTGAGGTGTTTAAGAGAATATAACACTTACCTATGCATACTTTGCATACCTATGCATACTAAAATGAGATAATTTCTGTGAGTTCATCCACTTTGATTTCAAAGTTTGCTTCAGGAAGATTATCCATTATTTCTGATGATCCATACTGGCTTCTACCACTACCCTAAATTTAATAAGCTTTTCTACAAATTGGTTTGCCTATAGGTTAGAGAATTTGAAAGAAAGTACTTACTGAAGACTAAGTTTATACACTTGTATTAAATAATGCAAATTATGGGAAAACTCTTTATGAACTGAATTTTACTTTAAACTTTGTGTATTGAAATGAGAAAAGGTAAGAAGGTTAAAAGAATAGCAGAGGAATATAGGAAAAGCTGAGAAGAGAAGAGCCAACCATGAAAGCATGAGTTTAAAATATAACAAATATGTTCTGTACAACTATTAATAGATACATTAGAATTGTCATGAGAAGAATGGCACAAAGAATTTATTTACGAAAATGATGATGCTGAAATACAAAATGAAAAATTTGCATAAGTAGATGAAAGTACGAGGAAGAAATATATGCATATTTATGTACATTTTGGAAATACAACAAGGCATGAATTTGAGAGGGTTTAAAAGGAAACATGAATAAATAATGTATAACCTGATTTATACTAGGGGAACAAATAAACAGGAATGCATTAAATTGAAATTGAAAGGCCATATCAAATCAAGTCATATTATTTAGCAGAACTTTCAGGCATGTCAGCGATCTGTTCTGTTTTTCAAATACCATATAACTGAAGTTATGTAGGATTCATTTTTCTCTTTCCCTTTGGGAATCTTTGGATAAAAAGATATAAGCCTCATGATGGGGAAGTAAAAAAAAATTACCATTGAGTATTTATTTATGTAAGACATTAGAAATCCAATATTTTATCAAAAATGCCTTACCACTTAAGTTGAAATATTACATATATTACATTTCTATAATATAGACCCTTATAATTAAAGAGTAGAAATAATTTCAAAGTATATGTTATCATCATCAGAAATATAAATAAAGATAAGTAGCTTGTCTATCTAAAAGTAAATAGCTGGAGAATGGCAAGATGTGAACTTCAAAGTACATGTCATATTAAGTCATTTTCTAGTCGAAAAATAGTTTATTTGGTATTTGTGCCAAACATTATTACCGGCATGGGTTTTAACATGATATTAAAAATGAAAATGATTAATTGACTTTAGTAGTATACAAGAACTGGAGACATAAATAGTGTTCTCTCTCTCTTTCTATATGTGTGTGTCTCCCTCACTCTCATATTCTCCTTAACATTTGCGATGCCCTAATTTTAAATTCTGAAATTATGTGGCTACTGTTTGTTTTGTCTTAAAAAGTTAAAGATGTATTTATCTACCAACACTTAATTTTTATCAAGGAAGACTATACTAAGCCCACCATGAGTGATTTGCTTTCTCCATTTTCAACATTTTATTAATTAAAACATCATTTTACTAGGATAGTAACAATGGAGACATAATTATGATTTTACTATAAAAAATTGTGCATTCACTTCATGCTTAAAAACAGAAATTCACATTTTTTTAAATTGCTGAAATATAAGCAACTGACTTATATATTGATATGTGCATTAAAGTAATTTTCTAGATCAGTGAATTCATGTTAGAAATATTTGCCTGTACTACAATTATGTTTCTTCTTTTGCTCTAAAAATCCTTAATAAAAATCTTTTACTTTTTAAATTACTGAATTATTTTAAAGGTAATTTAGTACCTAATAGCATGTAGACATGAGTAGATTTATCTGAATAGCAACTGTGTTGGAGCATGTTTCCTTACAAATGAGAGTATAATTAGTTTTGCATGTCAGTAAGTTTATTGTGTAAGATTGTATGTAACTGAAATAATAGAAGATCAGCCTCTAAGAATCTGATTAAACACAGATGCATCTAGTGTAGTACCAAATCTATTTTATAGAGCTGAATCTGAAGGAAGCAAAAATAAATGCTAAACAACAAAAATCAGCGTAGACAAATATAAAAAGCCATTTATAAAATCTGAGTGAAAATGATTACGTTAATAAATCATTCTGAATGAATTTTATTTTTCAGTTTTATAACGTTACAATGTAATCATCACAATCTATTGAATGCTATGCAGATTTCTTGAACTATGTCTTTAAGACCTGAACCAGGTATCAATACGGTGTAGTATTAATTCCTGCATTAATGTAACTAATGATAACAGTTGTAATATTATTATACTATTATAGGGTAAAAAACTTTTAAAGTAGGATAATTTAAATTGGTTTGGATAAATACAATTACATTTCTTTTTTAAGATTTGAAATAATTGTAAGCTATACAAAACAACTCTACCGAATGTGCTTTAAAATTGGGGGTTTTCGTTTATATTACACACTAAGGATCCTTACTGCTCCACATGCTTGCACAGCATGGCCACCTAAAATACAGTAAACATTTTTGAATTTTGTTTATACCTTATTATTGATGTAGGCTGATTAAAATCACGTGATGAAATTGATACAGTAAAGAAGTAATCATTATTATGGGTGTGTGTTTGTATGTGTGAGTGTATATATTTTTATATACAAATATGTGTGTACATACGTGTATTTTCTAAATCCAACTGATTGGTAATAATTTAACAATACATACAGAAAAACTGAATGAAAACTCATTAAATCATTTTTTTTGTATTATGAAGACTTAATCATACAAACTGGCAGGCCTATTGGCATTATATATAAATCAACTATGCAACTCTGACACTTTTTCAGTGTTTTCATAGACTTTCCAATCCTAGTAGTAATTACCAATGTTACTCAAAGTAACTGTGTCACATCACATTATGTCTGAGTTAAGCTAAATGATCTATTAGGAGGGAAGACTTCGTAATCTTTCAGTAAGATAAAGATTAAAATTAAAGCCTCAAAAAAAATCACAATTTTTCTAATTCCAGAACTTTTCTTAGTATAAGAAATTAGAAAACACATAAATAGTAGTAATCTTTCTCATTCCAAGTGACTAATAAAAATGTTTCATGAGGATAATATTTTTGCAAAGAAGGTAATAAAGAATGGGCATTGATGCTTTCCACATCCTTCAACTGTGGGTCTACCCCCCAATCCCCGAATCCCTAGTGGACACCACCACCATTTGAGCACCGTAGTGTTAATCAGTCGGTACCAATTTGATGGTGAGTACATGTGGAGCCCATTGTGATGGGGAGGGGCATGCTTGAAATGTAGTTGGGGATGGAAATTAGGGGACTTAATAAAGGGAAGGAAATCTTCTAAAACTGATTTATGTGAATAACTGTATAACTTGCTAAATTTACTAAAAATCATTTAATTTTTCAGTTAAAATACAGTAATGGCATGGAATGTAAATTATACTTCAATAAATTTGTCAAAAAAAAAAAAGAATGGGCATTGAGTAAAATATACCATGGAATTGTTTTTAAAAATAAAAACTACTTCCTGAATATCTTTATATTAAAATGCATCTTTGTGCATGCTGTTTTTGCATATGGTGACTGTACTATCATATATAAATGTTTCACAGAATCTTTCTCTTTAAACTACTGAAAATTATTGCCTTTCTGTGATTAATTTCTTCTTTCCTAGGATAAGAAATTCTACCATAAATAATGCTGTATAAAATATCTTTAGGCTATCAACATGAAATTTATGAACACCGATATGCATATGGAAATCGTATGAATAATATTTCCTCTTGTCCATCTAAACCAGGAAATCACACATCTGTTTATTGAGAGCTATTTATCACATTTTGTCTTATATTCCTTTTAGTTATTTTCAGTTAGAGACACAAAATTCCTGTTCTTTAGAGAGAGTAAAAGGATATACAGGGAATAGTGGTATGAGGCTGAAAAATACAGAAAAGGGTGCAACAAAAGCACAAAAGCTATGTGCCAAAGGTAATAAAAGATAACCTCCACAAATGTAAGATAACTTTCAAAACAAGAAGTATTAACCTCAGAAAAATAATTTTATGCTTTTCTGGCTAGATAAAACATTTTCCCTTTAAAAGGAAATAACCAGTGTATTGAAGTTAATAATTTAGCTGTTACTTAAAGTAAAACTTCACCACTTCATCAGTTTCCAGCCTTTTTTTTATTCATTCAATATACATTGATACATATTTATTTAGTACTTATCACAAATAATTGATCATTCTTAACTCTAGGGATCAGAATGATTAAGATTGGCATGGACTCCAGCTCTCATGAAACTTAAAATATGGAAAAATTAAGGACACTAAATAAGCAGAAATCTCTGGTCTTTCTTTGAAAGATATCCTATGTTGTTGATTAAATCACAGATGTAAATGTTTCAGAAAGCAATTTTATTGGATAGAGAAATGATAATCCATCTAAGTCCTAAATAAATGATTATACAAATGCTTATTTCACCAATAAAGTTTAAAAACGGCATATCAAATATACAATAAGTAAAAGACTTTTTACATGGCCATTTCTCTCATCTGAAAATATAGATTTGAAAATATAGATGTTTTGTGACAGGATTAAATGGACTTAAAAGTAGCATTTAGTGTCAAGTTCTTTATTCAGAGACACTAGCAATGAAAATACTTCTCTTCGTTTCTTGTCCTTATAGCAGAATTGCATTGCTCATCTTACTTTTCAATTAAATGTGACCATATGGATAAATGACAAAGGAATTTAAGCACAAGACATTGTTTATGTTGTAGGATTGACCCATTAAAGAGTTCCACACCACTCTACCATGTTCTCCTCTTCTTCTGGCTGACTAGGATGGCATTCTAAGAAGACTTTTTATAGAAGATGATAAAGCCCTTGTTTGTCAACCTGTTTCCCTCAGTCTCTTTGGGAAGGAGGGAGGCTCACTCCTCGATTAATATGTGAACAGTAGAAAATATATATCTCAAATGTTTAAACCATCATACAATCTGGGGTCCATCTGTTATAGCAGCTAGCATTACCTAATATATTTATCACAGAGACTCATCCGGCAAAATGATCATGTCTTTAGCTAGAAACAGAAAAGTGAAGATGGATGAGGATTTGGAGTGGGAAATGAAGAAAATTAGAAATGAAAGTAGACCAAAAGAAGACCTGAGTTGCTGTATCCTAAAGACTGCACTCAGCAGACATGAGGGAAAAAGCAAAATTTGTCCCCCAGACTAGACCATGATACAAATGAATTATAGATAGCTTCTTGTTGACCCTCAGTAACATTTTGTATTTTGAGGTTTGCATAAATATCACCCTATTCTAAATTGATCTTCTTGGTTGTAAGCTTTCTGGCTGCTGGTAAAAATAGTGGTTAATATCTCTTATTTATGCCTATTAATGAGTATTTTGAAATTATGTAATTAACTGTATATTTTTTATTGGTGATCAGTGCCAAAGGAAGTGAAGTAGAGTTAGGAGTATACAAAATTTTTTTGTTTCTGAGAATTCCCCAGTCTGTATTTTAATTCAAAGCTTATATTCAAGAATTTATTGAATTCCATATATTATGAATTTATGAATATCCATAAATTCTACTTGGAAAAAAAACATACATGTAGAGATAATGTCAGTGTACATATACATTTCACATACACACACTTAAAAATACACTTACACAGGTCAAAGAAAATTTCAGTATTCAAATGCAAATACTTCAAAGCTAAATACAACTAGAAACTTGCTTTAGTTAAAAAAAAAAAAAGATCAGTTAACACTATGAAAGTTCTCTTTTTCCATATGAATGCCTGAGTGTCTTATCTTGCACAGTTTTAAAACTGATCTAACTTGTTTTATGTTTCATAAATGCTTTGGTTAGGAACGATCTTGCTAACCTCAACTTCGTTCTCTCCCCATGATATTTCCATTTGCCTCCAATAGTGTCAGAGGTGCACAGATTCTTTTATCAATACATTTTACACACATACCAAAAAAAAAAAGAAAGAAAAAAAATACAATACTACAGCAGCTTATAAAGGTTCAGTGCATTTACTATCCATTTTGCTGAAAAACTTCACCTTTCTTGATTTGTGACATTTCTGGTTCAACTTGGAAAGAAATGGAACCCGTTCTTTCTGATCATTGACAAAACACTCTTAGGAAAGATCAAAATCCCTTCTTCAGCTCATTATAGATCAGCCATCTAGAGAGATGGAACTTAAAGAAAGACATATGTCATTTTGGAAAGAAAAATGCTTTTCAGAAATAATTCTATCAACATGCCATAAATTTCTGACTTGTTTTCCATTTCATTTTTAATATTTACCTGCAAAGAAGGACACTTTTTTTAGATTCCTTTTTTTCACTCCCATCTAGATATCTTCTGCATTTTTCAAACATTTCCATCAAATGTTTAATATCCATCATGTTTAAAAAGAAGGATCATGTAAGTGTAGATTCAAAAGTGAGGCCAAGTTAAATATAGTAAGTATAGTATGGATAATATTAGGGAGATATACATATTACTAAAATAACTTATGATGCTTTATAATCAAACTATGTTTTCCCCATCCAGACACGAAACTCTAGACTCTTCCCTGAGAAACTTTTCAGTTTATTCAAAAGTAAAGTAGTAAGTACATACTCTGTTAATTCAACTATAGGAAAATTAATTTTTATTCCACTTTTTAAAAGAAATGTATGGGGATTGATTCATGAATTGACCAATGAGTTTAAGAAGTTCAGAAAGTGCTGTTATTCTAACATGCTAATTATTTAATGTTACTGAACCAATGAACTGTAGCCTATGCTTCACTGAACAAAATGCTTATGGCCTAATTTAGACTGATAAAGTGCTCACTTCCAGGGCTCAGCCACCTTTGCTCGAAGAATCATTGGTTTCTAATTCATAAAATAAGAGAATTGTCTCAATCCATATGAAAAGGGCCAACAAAGAGATATGTGGTAAATTATATCTGTCATAGAACACATGGTAAATGACATCTATCACAAGCCATGAAGCCTAGGCACTACCTTATTACATTTCTAACTACAAAAGAACATCGTACATCTGCCCTTGAAGTGCAGAAATTTTATCAAAGCATTTGGGAAAAGATGTCTTGATTTAGAGGGTTGGAAACTATGTTGTGACCTATGTTGAGGGCATTAACAAAAAAGGAATGTCCAGTTACTTAAAATTAAAGAATGAGCGGGTGCACCCCAGATATTACAGTGCCATGGCTGTATGTTTTCTATTATCTGCCATAACTTGTCACTTTTACCTGGACAGAATTCTCACATGCTTGTAGAATGACAATCATAAAGCAATCTTCATATTTGATCCTCCTATCATACAAAATCTTTCCATTTGGATGTATTGTTAATTGTGCTTTAAGTTTAGTGTTTTTCACAAGTGTGAGAAGATACTTGAAATTTTAACCTCCCTCTCAAATAAGCACATAGAAATTGATTTTTGGCCTAGAAATAACATTGATGATTGTGAGATTTTACTTTGTCATCTTCCAAATGAGAACACACAGGCTTAGAAAGTTGAAGTGGCTACCACCATGGCACAGCTGGTTATAAATAGAGTTGTTGGAGGAACCAGGTTTTCTGCCTCACAGCTCAGTTCTCTTTGGTACATCTAATTAAAAGAGACAGCGGAAATGTTTTTTTAAAAATGAATTACATATAAATTTTCAGCACCAAAGCACATTTCATTTGACCTCATATTTTAAATTGAGTCATCAATATTTTATGTTCTAGCATCAAAACACCAAACAAAGTTCATTGCTACTTTTTTTTGCTTATATTCTCCTTGAAATCAGGACATTGCAATGTATATGTCACAAAATACTACTTATAGTTTTTTGTTTATAGAATAAAATCAGGCAAAACCACGCATTGTCACTATTAAAATGAAATAAAGAGGAAGTTCTTTCTAACAAGCGAAATATTAAATTAGTATATGAAATACATAGAAAAACATATTGAGCATGGAAAACACAGAATTTCCTTAATAAAATACTTAACATAACTCTAATAGGATAATTGACTGACTGACCTAAAATTGCCTGGCTTGGGAAGAGGAAGGGCAGAATACTTCCAATGTCCATCAGTAGCATGTAGATATCTAGAAATAATTTCCACCCTAGGAACTAAGATACAATTTTATAATTTGGATGTTAGATTTTAATAGTAATAGCTATTGTTTATGATTATCAATTAGACAAGACATTTTGCTTACTACTAACTTCTCCCAGTTGGAAAAATAAAATAAAATTTTAAAAGCAAGTTGCAAATATAATTTTTCTCTTGTGATACCAAATGAAACCATTGTTTCATTTGCTTTGTAGATTAATAACATTTAAACTGCTCTCATTCTACGTTCCACTTCTCACTAATGATGCTTTAATAGTTTAAATGACACATTAAAGAGATTTATTTACCTCAGTGATAAGATATATTTTAAGTAAATATCCATATTACCTGAAAACCACTCGTTAATGAGCTTATGGTAAAGGAATGAATATGAGACAATCAATAAGTTACCATAGAAGCTAATCTATGTTAGAAAGAAGAACTTGAAACAAAAAGACTCCTCTAGGGCAATAATAAATTATAAGGAACAAAACCAACAAATACAATTATTTACTTCCTGTGTTTTATAGATTTATCAAAATAGCTGCATGCAAAAGATTAGATACATATGTAAGTTTAGGATGCTAAATTGCAATCTGTTTTGACCACTTATTAAACAGTGTAGATCTACCAGCATCCCATGTGATTTTTATTTCTTATGAGAATTTCTGAAGGGAATAGGGGTGAAAAGGGAAATATGCATGTGATTGTTCTCCTCTAACCCACTTTGAAATGTGGCCAGAGATTTGTGTGTGTGTGTGAAATTTTGTATCTAAATTCAAATTCTTTCTGTAATGCTACATTTGGCTTTTTGGAAAGTGGAAGTGCTACAAGTAATGGTTGGCTCCACCCTCCTCAGTGGAACTGACATCTACTGCATAGCAGCCAAGCCATTGGTTGATAGAATAAGAGATCTCAATAGTCCAGTCAATCATAAGAAATTTAGTGATAGAAGAAAACTTCATAAATTAAATTTGCACTAATATTATGGCCACTCTGCAAATTTTATTTCTTCTTATCAATAAAAATAGGTAAGATTGCATATAGAATACAACTAAGCATACTACTTAGAACCAGAACATGAGCGTGAAGACACAATTTTACATTTTGAAAACTTGTTTGCTTAAGTGGATTTTATCTTTTTACTAAATGCCTTTGAAGCAGCCACCTGAGTTATTTATACATTAGGAGCAGAATCCTATTGGATTATGCTCAGTATCAACAAAGTCAGCCATTAAGAAGTTAAGAGTACATCTTGGTAAACCAGATAATGTATTTAAATCACTACAGTAAGCTTTAAGATGGTCACTAACAGAACTGAATAAGATAAGTAGAAATTTTTCAGTTTTTGGTAAATACTTTTTTACTAGCAGCAAAACTTTTGACATCTATTTATTGGAGTAAAGTGTTGGATATATTACAAACGAGTTAAAAAATATGATACACTAGTAGATAATCAGTATAAATATTTACTGAATCAATTTGTTGTTTCATACTGTGTAGGAGTTGCTAATCTTATGACAAAAAGTGATAGAGAAACCTGAACACATTTATTAAATGCAATAATACATAAGAAGTTAATGTGGAGTAGGTTTCATCACTTGATTAAGAACATATATTTTCAGATTGAATGAAATAGGAAGAGAAATTCAAGGCAATATTGCAAGCACAGCCTAATTCACTTTCCCCCATTATTCAACAAAATAATTGTGGAGACAGAAAAAACAAAAACTCATGACAAAACTGGACAATGAGACTCATCAATATATCATAAGGATTCCAGGAAAATATCTGAACTACAAGACCAAGAGACCTGAACTGAAAAATGACTTGCTGCCTCTCCTACAACTTCGCATCACAGAATTGAAATATGTTCAAAAGTCTCTTCTCTGCTCCAAAGAAATATGTACATCTTTTCCTTTCTCGTTTGTATGTAAGGGTTATTTATCCAACATTCATGCTGACAGAAAGTGAAATCAAATGCAATCTGAAAATACAAATACTGGGTAAAATTTCCTCATTGATGGATGAGTGAAAAAAACAAAAATATAGGTAGGGACTTGCTACACATAGTATCTATCCTACAGATGACAGTTTCTTAGTAATATACTCAATACGACACAAGAAAGGTGGCCTCAATGAAAAAAAAGGAGAGAGATGAGTGGAAGAACAGGATAATATGAAAAATCAAAGATACATTCCAAAAAGAAAATGTAGGAAATAAGAAAGAAATGCAAGGAAATTAAAAATGTAACTGAAGATCTGAAATCTGAGTTAGAAATAAAAAGCATCACTGACACTAGAATCAAAATAAAGGAATTGGAGGAAAAAGTGAAAAGCTCCCAAGAATGAATTAAACGAGTGGGAAAGAGGATGGTAGATATGACAGACTTGGGTTGGGGCTCAACCTTGGGAACATTAGAGTGAGAATTAAGTGTAATTGGGACTGTGATGATTAAAAATAAATCCTGAAATGAAAATATTCTTTATATGAAGATTAAATGTTCTCCTCACCTCATAGGCAACACTGATGAACCCTCAATTAGATAGGTGCTAGAAAGGCTTAATATTTTAAGAATATAGTTTAAAATATATTCTTAGAAGAATACAGATCTTAGAAGCATCCTCATAGGTAATTCTCAAAGAAACAGAAGGCTTCTGACTTCTTTTGAATTGTGATTTCCAGAGGACATCAGAAAAATAGCTATAAGCCTAAGAAGACATTTTTACATCCACTGACGTTTTTCTTTGTGAAAGCTTAGAAAACATACTTGGACATATATTAAAAAATATATGTCCTACATACTTGGATGTATATTAAAAAACAAAGAAGGAAATAATATTAAAAATTCAAGGTTGAGCTCTCTGCATTCTCTGACAAAACCCACCTCCTGATCAATATTAGAAAAAGTATGCTTTAAAACAAAACCAAATAACAAAATGAATCAGAAGTTCACATTTGTATACTCTTTGCTAACAGAACCATCTTTGGTAAATCACTTAACTTCTCTGACCTTGTTTTATCCATTTATAAATAGAATTATTTTAATACCTGCTTTATAGTTTTGTTTTGAGCATAAAAGGAGATAATTAATATGAAACTGATCTTATAACACTTTTGTTATACAAAGGTAAAGAATTATTATAATCATTTAGGGCTTACAATTTCTTTAAGAGGAATAAAGTTCATTTCCACAGTCCTTTCTAGAAATGACCCCGCTCCTGATATGCTGATACATCTCTTAATGAATAAGGAATTGGAAATGAATAAGCCTTTTGCCCATGAAAATATTCCCTGTTAAGTCTTTCAAATGCTAATTTGGACATAATGTTGGATATATGGCAACAAATACTTCTTGGTGCTAAAGACTTGACTTTGAACATAAAGTATCTGCTTTCATCTTATGCATATAAAACTATTTTGTTCCTCCAGTCTAACTCCTTACCAAATTCTTTATCCACTTGTTTCTTACACAGAGCATTCTCATTCATGATGTGTTCCTATTTAAAGAGATTTAATCTTCTTATCTAAATGACTTCATCTATTACCAATAATTAACATTTCTTTTAACTGTCTGAATTTTTCGGTCACATTACTAATTTTATTTTCAATATTTTTCAATGAAGTAGAGTACTCTATATCTCCATATATTATTATTTTCTTCTGGAAAAATTCTGTTCACAAAGAATTTTTAGTATTT
This sequence comes from Lepilemur ruficaudatus, assembly GCA_963574885.1. Lineage (NCBI taxonomy): Eukaryota > Metazoa > Chordata > Mammalia > Primates > Lepilemuridae > Lepilemur > Lepilemur ruficaudatus. The sequence goes on along the minus strand of CAUYRT010028158.1, from coordinate 6,784 downwards.
ATAAAATCCTTATGATATAGTATTTAGCAAAAAAGAAATGATACAGTAGGACTGAAGTTTTAATGTAATGCAGAAAGATGAAAAAAATATGCTAACATGAGGATAGTAGATATCCCTAGATGACAACATTCTTTTCTTTTCTTTATTTCCCTCTAAACATCTTGTAAATTATATAATCATAGAATTTTCTGCCAAAAATATGATTAAAAAAGACAAAGTTCTTGTAAGCCAAAGCAGAGAATGCGTTGAAAAGAAAAAGAGGTCTGTAGGCAGATTGTAAAAAGGGATGTGGTGAGTAACACTGCCAGGCAATATCAGCAAAGAGGATATGGGTAAAGACAGAGAAAACAAACATAAAGCTCTTTGATGAAAAGCTTTGGGAAAGGAGCTGATATTCTCCAGCCTGATGTCTAGATTATGCAGCCATAGGAAGATTGAAATGAGAAAAGATTTGCAGTCAAACAATTGGAGAAAGGGATCATCCTGGCAGTTACTGATTGGCAATTGATTAGAGAACCGTGTTTAAAGCAGGGAGACCAAGGAGGAGTTGCGCAGTGCTCAAAATGAGAGATGGCCACATCACAGACCCACTTAAACGCTGTAAGAAATGTTTCTAAGAAGGCACGGTTGAATGAAGAGATGCTTTCTTCACTCAGAAGAATTTGCCAAGGTGGCAATAAATCCTGTGCTCCTATGGAAGAGCCACTGGTAAGGAAGTTAATATAAAGCTACCTTTGTATAGGTAAAGACATTATTTCTAAACTTTAGCATTGTGAATATACCAGTAAAATGACATATGACAGTAAAATGAAATGCCTCAGGAAAAGTCTTACATAAATAAAGGAAAATGCAATGCAACTCTGGTTGATAGAATCTATGTTAACAATATTTATAATTGAGATCATAACTGAGATCACTGCCTGCCTAATAGTTGCTTCTTACATACAGGGCGGAGGCTGGCAGAGACTCCTGCTTCTGTATCCAAGGCCATTGCTGTCTGTCTAATCTGTGAAGAGAATACTGCAATTATGCAGTCAGCTCCTCTGTACTACGTATCAGAGGGAATTTAAAGTACTCCTTCCTTTAAGGAACTCATAGTTTCATTATGAAGCTCTAACAAATGCATGCCAATGGCATCCAAGGATATGTATTACAGTTTTTTTGTAATAATGAGAAATTAGAAACAACCCAAAGAACCATTATCAGATATATTGATAAGTAAAATACTTTTTAAAATATAATAAAATGCTATAGTGCAGTTAAAATGAATAAGCTATATCCAAATGTGTCCATATCAATAAATCTCATAAGATGTCATAAGTGGAGAAAAGCAAATACCAAAGTATGAGAATAGTTTAGTATATAATAAATAATATGCTGTACATATTATACACTATGTATAGTACACATTATGTAATGTATCTGTATATAGAGTGTACACATATATATATGCTATAGTATTTATTCCTTTATGATAAAAACAAGAAGAATGAAAACATTAATGGTAAAGATAGAGAGAGAGAGAGAGAGAGAGAGAGAGAGAGAGAGAGAGAGAGAGAGAGGGAGAGAGGAATGGAGGGTTAGGGAGGGGAAAAGGGGAACATGAAGTAAATTGCCAAGAAACTGTAGGAAAGTGTTCCAAGGGGGGAGGGACCTGGAGGTGTGGGTCAACAGGGCAGGCTTGGTGGAGAATGGGAATTGAGCAAGGACTTTAAGCATGAGAGGACTTGAAATGGAGTACGGGGAGGTAGAAGAGCAGCATGAGAAACATCTCAAGTTTGTGAAATTAATGTTGATTCTAGTAAATATTGAGGAGTTAAGAAACAAATTGAGCGTTATGGGAAAAGAAATAGCACTGGAGAAGATAGGTTGGTGCCACATGGAGAAGGGCCTCAAGGAGGACCGCATTGTCACAATCTATAAATGCATGTGTCCATGTGTCACAAACCTTCCTGTCTTTTTTTATGCAATGAGAGCTGACAACTGTACTATAACTTATCTTCTTCCACCACTTATTACTTGTTCCCTGGTTCACTCACCTGTGTAAAGGGCTTCCTGTGTTTTTGTTTTGCTTTATTTTAATTATGCCCTGGTTATTTGAACAATCTTCTTAACCCAAATGAATGATTCTTCCTCCTTTGATTTCAGTGTTTCTACAAAATCCAGGTTATACACAGATAAATTTACTAACTTAGAACAAAACACAGAGAGTAGATGCTGGTGTGTACCACCCAGATTCCAGTTCAGGCGTGAGACATTCGTTTTCCCCAGTGGCTGGGTGCCCCTCAGCTGAGCTGCCTTAATGAATTATTTTCAATCAAAGAAAATCAACAGGTTTCACACTCCCTCTGGTAGCATGTGATCCCTCAAGGCCCAACTTTTAAAAGTCATCCCAGCTCCAGCTCCATAGTGCCTCGATGGGTTAGCTGGGAACTTTGTCTTGAGTGCCTTGTCACTTTGCCTTCTGACCAGTACAGCTTTCTTTGCATTCAAATCTCTGCCTGGGCGTCTTTTCCCTGTGGAACTCCACCAAAGACAATGGACAATTTTTATTGATCCTTTCTAACTGGATATATAACTTCATAATCATCATGGCATTGCTTTTGTCTAATATTTACTTTATATAATAACCATTCTCAGATTCTTGTCTGGACTTATAAATTAAAGTTACTATGTTTGTTCATTGACTTATACTTAGTTGTTCTTACAAAACCATTAAAGATTGTAAGCTTCTCGAGGAAAGAATTCATAAGTACTATAAGCCTGATCTATATGAAAGACAGCAATGGTGCTGACAAACAGACAGGAATGAAATAATCTTTTTTTCCAATAGTTGAATTTATTATCCTGTTCCTAACGTAATGTTCTTCTCTATAAGGTTTTATTGTATATAACAGTTTTCATTCATAGGACTAATTACTTTTACTTAGATTGTTTCTCAAGCAATACACTGATGATAAATAAATAGTATAAATATATATTTTTTCTTTTACAGAACTGATATTTATGATTAAAAATGCAAAACTTAAATGTGGTTAGAGAAAAGAAGGTCCCATACCTATTTATGTTCCAAACAGAAGAATACAAAAATGTCCAATCAATGATAACACTCTGAGGCTCAGTAAGGCATACTTTTGGGAAGTGGTGTGGGGGGGTGTTTTGGGGTGTTTCTGCATGTGATCCTGATAGGTACTTCTTCTCCTGCCTTGTGGAGAATCAAACTAAAGAAAAGGGCCAAAGGCATTAGATCTGATACTATAAAATACTACCTGTAGGACTCACATATTATATGTGAGTCCTCAAGCTAGTCTGTGTGGTATAACAGAAGATGAGATTAAAAATCATGTTAATATTTAAAGGGGGCATAACCTTTTGCAGTTTTGTTTTGTGTGTGTTAATACATTACTTATTTTTAAAATAATTTTTTTGGAAATTTGGATATAATCACTATCAATTACCTTCCAAGGAAATTTATATTAAGCAGAAAATAATATAATATGCTAAGAAAATTGATTTTAATATAATTTCCCTTAATGTGTTACTTTAAAGATATTCTCAAACAACTATAAGGGGATCAAAATAACTCTATTATGAAACATAAAACTTATCAGCTGTCTTGTGAAATTATATATAGAGAAGGCATATTTATTTCCTTGTGCTGCTAATACTGCAGCATGTCCTTGAATGAACATTGACTTCTGAATGCCTCATGTTCTTTTGTGATGAATTATGCAGAAGTTCCATACAAGAACTATGCTAAGGTGCTAAAGTTCATGTTGATGAGTTGTCTGTGGCTCACTACAGATGCAGTGGACAAATACCTTATTTTTTCCTTTACACATAAATCCAACATTTTGTGTAGAATAAATGCCATCAATGTACAAATGGATAAACTGAAAAGCGAATGCTCAGATAAAATGATTTTCTTGAAAGAAAAAAATAGAAGTATCCATTTTTCAAGGGCACAGCTGGGCAAAATTTCATTAACAGTAATGGAATTTTGATCATAAAAACTAGCGCATTGATTTGAACATTTCCCCAAACGTGCATTTTATTTTTAGAAACGCATTTCTTTCAGAGAAGTGAAAGTTCAGAAAAACTTGTATTTCAGGTAAATCTGCATCATATATGGTTGTTTCTTTGGTAAAAATAGAATTATAAAAACTCAAATAGGGACCACAAAAGTTCTTTCTAATGTTTTATTAAACAGTAAAACACTAAGAAAAGAAATAGTAGGTCTCCTTCTCATAAATTTATGTATTATTCTTAAAGTCTGTATATATACCATGTATATTTATTTATCATGATCAATCTTTTATTGTCAAGGAAGATATTTATAATAAAATTTGGAAAAAGTTTATGGGAAAAGGGTTTTGTAATTCTGTTCTTTAAAAATTACTAAATAAACCTCAAGGTAGAGAGAAGACAGAATTTAATATCCCCAAGGTATTAAGTATGGCAAACATTGCTAATAATTTCTTAATATCTGTTCTTTCCCAATTTTATCTGGGCATGTGACTTCCGGGATAATGCCTGTATTTCCAGACTCTCTTGCAGCTAAATGCAGCAATGTAACTACATAATGTAAGTTATGGACAATAGAATATAAGGCAAAGTATTATGTGTTACCTTATGAATAGACAAGATTTAAAACCCTTCTCTTTTCTACTTATTCCTTCCTCCCTGCCAAAGTTAAAATAAAAGATGTTGCCGTCTAGAATGATGGTATCAAGGCCAGAAAAATTCTAGAGAACAGTATTTTTAAATGCCTAGGAAGGAGTAATCTTAAATGTTTATAAAACAGCAAATGTTATTTTATTGTGTTGTATTGCATTGTGTTATATTGTAATTTATTATAAATAAAACACATATCTACTAGATATTCATGCCCTAAAACATACAAATATTTTAATTTTGTATTGTCTTTTCTTTCCAAGTTTGAAATTTAAATGAATATATTTGAGGAAAATTGGGCAATTCAGAAGAGAGTTAGGCAGGAAGAAGCAACCATAACAGATAATTTCAAATAGTGCCTCTTATTTTCAGGTAGAATTTTCTAAATATGACAGAAAAGAAGATAAAAGTCAGAGAATTAATCTTATATCCATGCATGTATTGTTTTTAAGCTTTTTAAGTAAATGAAATCAGCCCCTGTTTAACTCTCAACTGTATAGTAAATGACGATCTGTCCCAAAAAACAGCTGGAGATGCATGTGCAATAGTGTCATTTCCTATTATAGTGGACTTCATTAGGTGTGAGTATATTATATGTGCATAAGTTATTTTAAGTTTTGTGTCCCCACCTCCACTTCACCTCTTCTCATGCTCAGGACTGTCCATAAAGATTATGTTTATGTTTTTTTCTCTTTTAGAAAAAAAAAAAAACAAGCAGACAAATTTTAAAGTCAAACAACACTGAGATGTTTAGTGCAAAAAAAGAAATGAATCATCAATGTGACATTAACAAATTCAAGTGAAATTGGCAATATAATAGCCAATGAGATTTATCCTGGGTGAGATTACTTATGCATTGAAAATCTCAGTTATATTTAGTAATATTTGTATTTAAATTTAGTGGATTATATACTTAAACCTTTGTTTTAAGTAAAACTAAACTAAATATTGAGTCATCAGTAACATGCACAGATAAGCCATTCTACTGGAAATAGAATACAGTGTGTAAATAAATTTACTTCTGTTTTAGAAAGAAGCACATAATAATTATAGGTATCTTAAGCCCCAGATAATGGTTAAAATACTCCTCCACAAGGCATCTTGGTGTCTTTACTAGTGGTGATAAACATCTAAATGTTTTCTGGAAAGGATGGTCTAATAGGGGGGAGGGGTAATGCTAGTCATGTTTCTTGTTGAGTTTATAATTACCATCAACAAATATTTTTTGAGTCCCCTCTGTGCATGGCAGTATGGTAATAATGATCAGCATCACTGACCGCCATCTAGCTGTCCAATGCTAAATTAAGTTTTGCTGATTTATGTTCATTGCTTTATTTGTGCCCTGGCTCATCTGTTCCTACAAGCTGCTCTGTTGTGCTCCTACCAGGAAATTATGTGACAGTACCAACCTGGTGCTAATTTACTGAACTCTGTGCTATCAACAAAACATTTCCCAGCTTATATATATCTATACCCCTGCCCATTATTGTTTTTGTACCTCTCTTTGTCTCTAAATGAGCACTGCCAAGCCAATAATATATCCAGAGTAATTAAAAAACAAATAAAGCAACTCAACTTTACACTTTTCCATCTGTTGGTCTGTGGTAGTTTACATCCTCTGTGTACCCTGATGAAATCTATAAAACTTCCACTTGATTATTAAGTTCAGTCAGCCTAGGATAAAGTAATCCACTGCATTACTACTTAGAGAAATCTTTTAAAACATAAATTTGAGTAGGTCAATCATGAACTAAAGATTATTCAATGGATCACAAATATTAAATTCAAATTCTTCCTTCAGCATCTGAAAACATCTCTCACTCTTTGGCCTCATTTCCCATCACTTCATTCTTTGCACCATACACTTAAGTCATAAAAACCTTGAAGTCCCTGGAATCTACGACACTATGTATCTTCTGAATGCATTTGTGTGCATTAGCCCTTCCCTTCAGTATCTGACTCAATTTCTTTTTCTTTCTTTCTTTCTTTCTTTCTTTCTTTCTTTCTTTCTTTCTTTCTTTCTTTCTTTCTTTCTTCCTTCCTTCCTTCCTTCCTTCCTTCCTTCCTTCCTTCCTTCCTTCCTTCCTTCTTTCCTTCCTTCCTTCCTTCC
>CAUYRT010028157.1:0-35373 GCA_963574885.1 Lepilemur ruficaudatus | reverse complement strand
GCCTAGGGACTATTTCATCCACACCTGGATCATGACAGCAAAACCAGACGTGGTTTTCAAACATTTTTTTAAGCCGCAAACCCTTTTGTTCAAATGACATCTTACAGGTAAGTGTAAACCCAGACAACAGATGAGAGCAGAGCTGCTCGGAATGAAGAGGGTGAGGAGGGCTCAGAGCCCCACCCCACGACCACCCCAAGCCCCTTCCCTTCCTCAGCTGACCTTCAGAGCCCCTGGGTTTGCCAAAGCATGCGGTCCTGCATTCAGTTCCTCCCAAACGGGGGTCAGATCACTGGGGAACAAGTTAAAAAGGGGGTGGGTGGGGACCGACCACAGGCAGTACTCAGAGGGGGACTCATTCTCCATAAAAGGGCATCATGGGGAAGATTCTGAACAGAACCTTCTGGAGGTCTAGCCTTAGACTGGTATACTCAAGTGATTATCTCTTGGGTAGGGGGCAGTTTCTAAACCTAACACACAAGATGAAAATTGCACACAATCAAAGTTATCACTGAAAATTGCCCATAAAATACAGCAGGCATGTTTAAGCAACTCTTTTCGATAAATATACTGTGTATAATAATGCAGAGCAGATAATACTGAGAATTTATACAGAAATTATCATTTTAGAGTATTTAGAAATACTCTATGGTTGTTGGACTCATACAGCTGAATTTACTGAAGTTACATGAGCTTGTGCTTCAACTCCATGAGACTGGGGCCCAAACACTTTAGAGATGTTACCCCAGTAAGTTCTCAAGTATGAGGTCCTGAGGTTGGTACTGTTATCTCATTTTACAGATGAGAAGTGGGAGTCTCAGAGATGCCAAGTGACTCAGCTACAGTCACACGGTTGGTGAGCAGCAGACAGGTTTCAAACCAGGTCTGCCTCACGCTGGCACCAGAGCCCTTGAGCGCAAGGCTGTGTTGCCCTCTTCTATTTAGAGGTATGTACTCCCCCCACCCCACAAACACTTCTGCATGGAGGTGGTTGTTCTGAAAATCAAATGTAATTAATGAGGTAGGCAGATGTGAAACAGTCTCCATTTTGAGGAAGAAAAATCAAATCCAAGTCGTGGAGACTGGGAGCAGGTGGCAGCCCCTGGTCCCTAAACTGCGTTTACATGCTAAAAAAAAAAAAAATAGAAGAAGCCCCTGTGCTGTGTGACTCAACCTGTGACTTTGCCAACTCCTGGGACCCAGGTGGGGTTGACGGCAGCAGATGGGACAAAGACAGATCCTGGGGAAGGAAGCAACTGCTGGTGGAGAAGGCTGGTCTTGGAGTGAATTGGCTTGTCTTCAAATCCAATTCCAGCAGTCTTTCCACGGATGTGTAAAATGCGGTGATAATCCCCCTGTCACATAGGACCAAGTCGAATGAAATAATGGGTGGGATGGGTTTGGGATATCCTATAGTCTTCTATGCATGCAAAGGTTGCTATCCTCAGGAGAGCTAAAAGTGTATTTCAAATACATTTAAGTGATTATTCAGTATTTTTGTTTGTTGAGGTTATATCTTAGGTTCCTGAACTCTATCACTCCATCTATTTATACAGTCCATAATCTTTTTTTTCTTCCTTTTTGAGATAGGATCTCGCTATGTTGCCCATGCTGGACTTGAACTCCTGGGCTCAAGGGATCCTTCTGCCTCTGCCTCCCGAGTAGCTGGGGCAACAGGCATGCACCCTGCACCCAGCCCAGTCTATGATCGTTGGAAGGTGAAGTCTGACTTTGACTTCTGGCTGTAGTTGGAGGCTGTGAGCTACAGCAGGGGCTGAGGAACCCAGGGCCACACCCAGGGCTGCGTCACGACCACAATTCGGAGGCTCCATGCACTTACTGTTTTATGAAGCGAAGCCGGGCTCTCCTTTGTCGGCCTGCAAGAAGAAAGCAAGAGTGCCAGTCAGCGTGGGCCGCGGGCCACAGGCGCCAAGCCCCGGAGACTGAGGAGGAAGATCACAGGGGCAGCTAACACCTCCGTCCACCTTCCTGCTGCCAGCCTCTGCCCCACTCACCTCACACATTTTAAACCCCCTTCATGCTCACTGCAAACCTGTGACTTGGATACTACTCTTACGATCTTCATTTTATAAATGGGGAAACTGAGGCACAGAGTGAGTGAGTTACTGAGTAACTTGCCCAAAGTCATGCAGCTAGTAAGTGGTAAAACCAGAATTCAAATCCAGTTCATCGACTCCAGGCCTTAAACTTGCCCTCTTGCCCTTCATAGTAGGTCAGAAATTGGAGGTCACAGATGGGCGGTCTCAGGTTGGGCATTTGTATTCAGGGGGCGAGTGAGAGTCCCCACCCAGAGGTAGGAAGGAAATAAAAGCATGTCTATTCACATTTTTATCTCAACCTTTATTACCTTTTATTTTTGAAGCACATTTAATAACATACATAATATATTAAATAAGTAAATACAGCTAACTGCACTCAGTCTTTACGATTTTTAAATTTGTTACTGATGAGGTCCTTGATCAAAAGAGTTTGCGGACCACTTAACTTTAACGAGTTTTTAGAATGGGGTACACAGATCCCTTTGTGTGTGGCAAAAGTGTGTGCCTGGGTGCATTTCTCCGGGTAGAGGGTCCATAATTGTCATCGTATGTTCAAAGGGGTCTGTGACCTACGGAAGTGAAGAGCCACTGATCCAGTTCGTGCCCCTGCTGCAACCCCTCCCCCACACTTTGTAGACGCACGGAGAGGGGCAGGGAGGTGCTTGAGGTGGCACAGGCCCGCAGAAGAGCCAGGAGCAGCCGCTCAGGTGCCCCCTCCAGCTCCCCAGCTTTATTTTGAGCCCAGCACCATGCAGAGCCCGGAGAGCCCACGGGAGGAGAGGAGCCCGTCTTTGGGGTGGCCGAGAGCAGCAGCCGTCTCTGGGTTTTCCTACAGCCTCATTGAGGGAGAGGATTTCTATCTTCTGTGAACACAAATCAAACCCCACCAGCAACCTCTTCTGGGCACTGGGCTTTCATCTCAACAGCTCATGTGAGTTTCCACTTATGGACACGTGCCGTGTGCCGGGCACTTTGGGCAGGACTTTACAAACAGCAACTCTGGGAGGTAGCTGTTGTTTTGCCCCTTGGTGAGGTGGCTGAGGCTCAGAGAGACCAGGGCATGTGGCCAAAGATACTAGGTCAGGGAACACCAGCATTGGGTTCAACCCCAGGTTTGTCTGACACCATAGACAGGGTGGTCTCTGACTTTGGCAGCCTTACTACCGGCCAGGAATCACCTCCTGAAACGCCATAGGTTCCCTGGAGCTAATTCCCACCAGGCTGCCATGTGCTCTGCTCCCCTAGAGAAGAAAGTACCCCAGGAACACTTTAAACAGCAAACGGGGATGCCAAGAGGGATGACCCAAGAGAGAACAACTCACAGTGCAGGTGGATGGCCACGCCCAGGGACACGAGCAGAACCAGGACACCAGCCACCAGCAGGCTGAGGGTGAGAGGGCCACAAGGTGGACCTGGAAAAGACACAGGTGACATGTGTTCCACCCGGAATGTATGAGACATGCAGACAAACACAAGGAGGGGAAAAATCAACTGGAAGCCCCACATCCCAGAGAATGTCATTGTTTGCATTTTGGTGTATTTCCCTCTAGTCTTTTTGGTACGCACTTTAAACATCATTGAGATCATTTTATATACAAAATTGCATGTTTCATCCAAATTTTTAAAAATTAAACTCAGGGGCTATTTATGTTCAAAATAGGTAGATAATGTTCCTGCCTGGTGATGGGATTTTTACTATTAATTTTGAAAACTTTTATTTTAACGTCACAAGAAATATCTGAATATATTTTTATTGTGAGAGATTTAAATACATGGCTAGAGTGTTCCTTAACGTCCTTGCTCCTCACAGAAGAAACCACCATGGAAAACTCGGTACCCTTCTCTGCATTTTCACATACATAATTTTCATAGATACATACAGTTTTTTAAAAAAAATACAGTGGATTATACCATACAAATTGTTTTACAATTGCTTTTTTCCCTTCACTTAAGTCAGTATGTCATTTTTCCAACAGAGTAACATTTGGCAGTGTGGATGTACCATGGAATATTTGGCCATCAGTGGGCATTTTGACTGCTTCCTGTATTCTACTTTTACAAATAACTCTGCAGAGAACATTCCGGTATGTTTGGTCAGGCAGGTGCCTTCCTGAGGCAGATACTGAGAATGGGAACTACACGTTTTAAACTGTAATGCTGTCAAATGCCTTCAAAAAGGCGGCACTAATTTCCATTCCCACCCGTCAGCAGTGCACTGTCAACCCTTGATATGGTCAAAGTTTTTTAGTTTTTGTCAGTCGAGTGGGGGAAAATGACATTTCACTTCAATTTCCTGATTACTTGTGAGGTTTGGCCTATTTTCATATATTGGCCACTTGTATGCCTTTTCTTTTCTGAGTCGGCTATTTGTTCCTCTGCCCATTTGCTATTTAAACAGAGTTTACATTATCAGTGCCCCGAATCCTTCTGTGACACCCTTTGGGCGCTTGTGGACAGCTGAGGAGCGGAGCCCGGGCCGATGGGTGAGAAGGCAAGGCCGCAGCTCTGGGATTGACGTTAACAAAATCAGAAAGAGCTGTGGATGTCAGGGAAGGGAAATAATGTTTACTAAATGCATATTATGTGCCAAGTACAGTACTAACTGCTTGTGAGGAAGGAAGGTATTACCATTATTTTTATCTCTCATTTTACAGTTCAGAAAAAACAAGATCCAAAGAGGTTAAATTACATGCCCAAGGTCACCTAGCTACTAAAAGGCAGGACCAGGGTGTAGACACAGGTCCTCCAAGTTCTAAGGCTCTGCCAGCCCCACCTCGGCAGCACGAGTGGTATTGGAGGGCATGGAATGGGCTGCTCCATGGTAGAGAGCCCACCGTCGTTGGAGGGGAGCAAGCTGAGGCTGGATGGCTGTGCCATGGAGAGGAGACTCCTGCACTGGGAGGGAGGTTGAACGAGGGGTCCACCTCTGAGATGCTACGGGTTTCTGCTGGGCTCCCTCTCACCTCCTTCAACCTGGAGGAACCTCAAAAACATGGCGCTGCGTGAAAGAAGCCAACCATGAAAGCCCACGTATCGTGTGATCCCATTTATAAGAAATGTCCAGAAGAGGTAATTCTGGAGAGACAGAGAGGGGATCAGCAGCTACCAGAGCCTGGGGTCGGAACAGAGACAAGCTGTAAACAAGCACAAAGGATCATCTTATGAGGTGATGAGACTGTTCTAAAACTAGATTGTGGTGATAGTTGTATAACTTAGTAAATTTACTAAAAATCATTGAGTTTGTACTCTTAAAATGAGTGAGCTTAGTGGTATGCAAATCATACCTCACTAAAGTTTTTTTAAAAAAAGTAATGGAAGTGGTTGCAGGAGAGACACGTGGGGCAGCAGGGCCCCCTCCTTCTGAAGCAGGGCGGGGGGCAGGGAGGCTCCCTGAGGAGGGGTCATGGTTATGACCACTGTGCAGGCCAGCGATGCAGCTACAGGTCACCCACCTGAAATGGGACTCCAGGAAAAGCTGCTGCTTCCAGTAATGGACACAAAAGCCTGTTTGGGCAAGGGGCTGGTGGCCAGAGCCACGTGACACCCCAGCCCAGCCTTCCTTATCTTGCTCCAGCCTCAGGGTCTCCTGAGGTCTGAATCGCACCACATTGCTCCTGAGTCAGTGGTTTAGAAATTGTCCCCCAACACCTACTGGTAGGGTCTCAGGGGACATTCCTAAGCCTCAGGGGGAAGCCCCCTCTCCATGGCAGCCCTGTGGGTTTCATTCATGATATCAGGCTTTGAGGTCTGTGTGGATGCCCCACCAAGCTCTGAGTGCCTGTGTATAGTATCTCATTTAATCTAATCTTTTACTTTTAGCATTACTTTTAGCCAGGTAAACTTCCTCATTTTACAGATGAAGAAACTGAGCTTCAGAGGGGCTGGAACACTTGCTCAATGTCTCACAGTATAGGCAGTGGTAGGCAGGGACTCGGGCCTAGGCCTGGCTGACTTACCACTGGCTACCCTGCCCCACGGCCCCCTCGCTCAGGTGCAACCTCCGCCTACTCCCAGCACTCCCACCCCACTCTACTCAGCCACCTTCAGCCACATATATCTTGATTATTCCTAACCTGTTAATGTTTTATTTGCATTTTTCCCTGAGATTTTACTGAGGGTTGATATAAGAAATGGTGCAAGAAATTTGAAGACCTTTTTTCCCATCATTTATAAAAACACTACTGAATTCACTATCATGCAGCAGTCCTTATATGAGGATGAACAGAGCAGACTTCTCTTAGAATTCAGTGCCAGGATCAAGGTTTCTTCCTTTGATGCTCAGGTTGCTTCTTCATATCACTGGGGTTGGGGTGCCATGTAACTTGGAGTATTCCCTTTTTTTCAACTGAGTTTGTTTAGCTCCTTCAGAGCCACAATACACAACCAGTTTTTGAGTTTTTGCATCATCATATTGTTTTTTCCTTGAGAGACAGGGTCTTGCTTTGTAGCCCAAGTGGTATGATCACAGTTCACTACAGCCTCAAACTCCTGGCCTCAAGCGATCCTCCTACCTGGGCCTCCCAAAGTGCTGGGATTACAAGCGTGAGCTACGGTACCTGGCACTGCATTCTCATCTTAATGGCCGCATTGTATTTGCATTTTGTGTTTTATTATTATTATTATTATTATTATTATTATTATTATTATTGTAGTCTACCTGAAATTCTTTAGGTGAAGTCAGTCAGGGCATAATACTTCACAGTACTTTGTAACATAAACATGGTCACTCTGTCCTACCCTTATGGTCTTAAGACTACCCTTCTGTACGTGGGTTCTGATTCTCGTTGGTACTGCTTCCCACCCCCATCTCCTACATCCCATTAGGTGCCCCTTATCTGATGCTTTTTGGTACTTTATATGTTTAAGACAAAACAACCCAGGCAGCAGGAGGCAACCCTAGTGGGGCTGCTTGTGGTTTGTTCTATGGGTAGCAGCAGATGGCACTTTCTGTTTGTCACCAGTGACTTTTGGGGTGTTGAGGTCAGTGTTTTTCCAGAAACATATTTGGGCTGATGGGTTCAAGGGAAGTGTGTGTAGGCACGTGTGTCTATGTGTGCACACTCCAGCTGGGGTGTCTAGTGCTTCTAGCACAGAGAGACAAATTTGTTTATTTGCTAAAAAATATTTATTCATCAACAAACACATACTGTGCATTAGGTTCTCCGTTAGGCATCAGAACCAGAAAAATTTAAAGTGTTGGTCCTTTGGGTTAGATTTTTTGTTGGTTAACAGCTTTATTGAGATATAATTTATACATCATAAAAGTTACCTACATAAAGTACGTAGTTTAATGGTTTTTAATATATTCATAGAATTGCGTAACCATTCCCATAATCTTATTTATTTTTTAGTTTTTTAGAGATGAGGTCTCACTCTGCTGCCCAGGCTAGAGTGCAGTGGTGCAATCATAGCTCATCGCAGCCTTGAACTCCTGGGCTCAAGTGATCTTCCTGCCTCAGCCCCCTGAGTAGCTGGGATTACAGGCATGAGCCACCATGTCTGGCTAATTTTTTAAAAAAATATTTATAGAAATGGGGTCTCACTATATAGCTCAGGCTGGTCTCAAACTCCTAAGCTCAAGCAATCCTCCCACCTTGGCCTTCCAAAGTGTTGGGATTACAGGTGTGAGCCACCCCACCCAGCCTGTAATCTAATTTTAGAACATTTTTGTTTCCCCAAAAAGAAACCCTGTACCTTTTAAGAGTCACTTCCCATTCCTTCCTTAACCTCCCAGTCTTAGGCAACCTCCAATCTACTTTCTGTATCTATAGAATGTCAAGCTCTGGACATTTCGTACACACGGAATCATGCAGTATATATCTTTTGTGACTGACTTTTTTCACTTCATTCTTTATTATGGCCAAATGGTATTTCACTGTAATGGATATACTTCATTTTGCTAATTTGTTCATTAGTTGGTGGACATTTGAGTTGTTTCCACTTTGGGCTATTATGATTAGTGTTGCTATGAACATTCATGTGCAAGTGTTTGGGTGGACATTAACTCCATTAAATGCTCCATTAAACTTTGTCCAGTGACAATTTATAAGTCTGTCCCCCACAAGACTGAGCTGTTGTCATACCCAGCATCCTTTCTGACTCAAGCTCGGGGCTAGAAAAACAGGCTATAGAGTCAACACTTGACAAGTGCTTGGGGAAGGGAGGAAGGAAGGGAGGGAGGAAGGGAGGGAGGGAGGGGGCAGGACATCTGCTTTGTTTTGAGGGTTCAGGGAGATGGAGAACTCACCCTGCCGGCTCACTGGGCTGGGGAGCCGGCACACTTTCTTCTTGGGGGTGGACTTCTTGGTGGGCTGGGCAGTGGTAGGAAGTGTATCAACTGCAGAAAGAAAGCAGGATGCGTTATCTTAGCCAGGTGAACAGCAGGTGGACTTAGAGACAAAACTTAAAACTGTGTGCGTAACATCCAGGTACTGACGTCCTGACCGCTGTTCCCTGGGCTGCTACAGAGCTTGAAGGTCACAGAGCAACAGGATTTTTGATCTACTTTCCCAATTCTCAGATGTGTCTGGGGCCCAGGGTGGGGGTTCAGCTTGGTGTCCTGGAGAGAGACGGGCTCTGGAGCCACACAGACCTGAGCAGAGCCCAGCACTGCTGAGTAACGACTGGGTGGCTTGGGGCAAGTCATAGCACTTTTCTGTGCCTCAGTTTCCCCATCTTCTGAAACAGAGATGATCCCCCCTCCCTCTTGGGGTTACCGTGAGAATTATAGGAGACAGTGTGTCCAGTAAAATGTGCAGTAGACACGGCTCCACCTGGCTGAAGAACTTAAGCCGAAGCCAGGGTCCCCAAGCCGTCGGCACGACCAGCCCCTCAGCCTACCTTGCCAGTCCCTAAGTGAGTGGAAGAAGCTCCTAGAAAGGAGGTGGGCGCCCTTTTCCGCATGGACAATACCACAAAGGTTTCATATTTTGAGATATGTTTACCTTCTCATATCATATCAGAGCTAGAGGGACCTTCAGTCTCAAACTTTAACTTCAAAGGTGAACGCCAGAGAGGAGAGGGGCTAGCCCCCGAGACCCCGCAGCAGCAAGTGCTGGGCTGGGATCCCCAAGTCTCCGTCCTGACTCCTGGGTGGGCCACTCCCCACCTTCATTCTAACGCAGCATCCATGCTGAAATGCTGGGATACGGTGGAGGGGCGGCACCCAGAGCAAGCAGACACCTGCGTTTCTGAGGTGCCGGGATGATGTGAGCACTGGGCACCCCGAATCCAGCCCTTGCCGTTGTGGGCTGAGAAAACAGATGTCAGTGAAATGATTCTCTGCCAAATGGTAAGACACGGCACAGGGAGACGCCTCAAACTTAAATTCTAGAGTCTCGGACAAAGGACGGGGCAGCCAACACAGGGGTCACCTTGGAGCTGGCCTCTTCTGTATAAACAGTGGACACTTGAACCCCCTCCCCTCTCTGAGCTGCTAGAAAGCAGAGAGAACATGTTCTGCTTTGCCTGCCTCATGTTTCTGGAAGAATCAACTGGCTACAATGACACGCGCTAAGCTCCCATGTGCTTGTGGCAGTGCCAAGCCCTTTAGCACAAGTTTACTGAACCCAACAACTTTTGGGGTGGGCACTATTGTCGCCATTTTATCCACGAGGAACTCTGAGCTCAGGGGGCTGAAATAATTTGCTCAAAGTTAGATAGTCGTTAAGTTGCAGAGCAGGATCTACACCAAAAGACTGGTTCTAGAATCTGTGCTTCTCATCCCTCCATGCTACCTTAGGAGCAAATGTTTTCTTACAGAAAGTTAAAACACTTCAGGCTGGCCCCAGGTGCTGGGACATCAGAGTGCCTAGGGCAGCTACTGCAAGAGGAAAGCAGATGTCAGTTACTGGGCTCCAAGAGGGTGCAAGGGGCCTGGCCCTCTGCTGGGATGTTTTCTCTTTTAATCTTCACGGCCCTATAAGTAGTTCTATTTGCCTGATTTTATACTCAAGGAGGCAGGGAGTGCCTGGTCTGTGGTGACCCTGGAAGGGAGCCATCTCTCTGGTCCTTCAGTGTCTGCTCAGCACAGTGGCCTGGGTCTGACGTGGGACTCGGTGGGGGGATTGTTTCATTTGAATTTTTTCTTGCCCAGAGCCAGTCCTCCTCGGTTCCTCCTGACTATCCCAGTTCAACCTCTCCCTCTCTGTCCTTCTTTAAGGGACAGATTTCTTGAGCCCATGATATGTTTAAGGGCCTGAAATAGGCCCTGTCTTTCCTCAGACACCTTCTCTGCCATGTGGGCTCCGCCTCTGTAATGCAGTGACCTTGTGGAGGGAGAGGTGGGCTTTGGCTCTGGGAACCTGGCCCTGGGGAGAGAGTCTGGCTGCAAGCCCGCTGCGGGAGCACTGCCGGTCCTGGGCGCTGGGCGCTGTTGGGTGTGTTAACACAGGGGCCAGGAGTGAGTGTGGGGTGGGGGTGGAGGTGGTGGGAGCTTCTGAAACCAGCTGGGCTTATTTCACCCTCCACTTTCTCAGCCCTGAAATCCCACGCGTTGAAAGGTATGGAGTTCATAGAGACAAAAACAATGAGCCAAAGCAGAACCCCCCCACACCCCAAACCCATTTTTCAATACAGGAATCAGCGGACTCTCACCCTGAGGATGCCTCAGCTTCTCCCCAGAATCTGATTTACGGCCTGAGGCTGGCAAGAGGTGGCGGGGCCTCACTCTGGTTTGCGTCTTGCTAACTGTGCTGCTGTCCCCAGCTGCCCCTGCACCTCCCCATGGTGAGTGGCCTAGTCTAATTTCTGGGATCCCTTTGTCGCTCTCAGTGCCCCCAGGTGAGTGGGAAGCAGGGCAAGTGAGTGGGAAGCTGAGGCCCAGGAAAGGGAATGACCTGCCCAAAGGCACACAGCAAGTTTGCAGCAGAGTTGGGCCTGGGGTCCAGTCTCCTTACTTCCTGCAACCTGGGGTGTGGGTTTGAGCCGTAGTCCCCTCGTAAAGAATATGAGGGCACCTGCCTCTCCACTGCCCCTAGAACCGCTCTCACTGGGTATGTCAGGGCATGAGAGCTTTCTCTCCCTGTGTGCACACTCTGTCGGGATTTCTAACACCCCCGTGAGGCCTGGGGACTCAGCCCAGTTCAGCCACAGCCTCAGTTGTCCCTGATGTGGCCAGGAGGACAGCACTGCCCTTCCCCATGCAGTGGGGTGCCTATCGTTGACTCCAACTCATCTCTTTCCATCTCGTCTGATTCCCATCTGAAATGGGAACCATAACATACCCACCTTCCAGGGTGGTTGGCAGCATTAAGTGAGATAACTATGGGGGGTGCTTGGCCTGGGTAAGCCTCAACATGGATTTTCTGATACTATTAGCAGCAGTGCCATTAGTCACGGCAATGGAGTGAGGCTTGCTGAGGCAGCCCCAGGGCCTGGCATACAATAGGTGCTCAATGCCCACAGACAGCACTGAGCCTGATTCTTACCCACGCTCAGCTGAGTTCCCTCCCCGAAGATCAGCTCCGGACTCCGGATGATCATGCAGAAGTAGATGCCGCTGTCCGCAGGCTTCACATGTGTGAGATTGAGGACGAACCGGGCTGTGTCCCGAAACACAGTTAGTTTCTCCCGTTCCACGTCCTCGCCATGGATGGTCCCTTTTGTGGAATCCCAGAGGGCCAGGAACTCGTGGTGACTGTCACTGCTCGGGGCCTGGCGCTGTCTCAGCCAGTAGATGCGCATGTTACTGAGTGAGGTTTTGGCCTCACAGGACAGCGTCACCATTTGGTTGGTCTGCACTTGTATGGGCCCACGGGTCTGCTGGAGGACTGAGCTGCCGCGGAGAGCTAGGAGAAGCCAGGAGCACAGACATCAGCACATTTTTCTGGCCATAGTTGTGGCCTCAAAGTCACACTGAGTCAAGTCTTAAAAGAAAAGCCATGGAAATATCTGCACAGGTACAGGGTTTAGGGACTGTGTTCAATGCAGGTGGTGGCTCAGAGCTCACGTACCCACCTCCAAGGAGATCATCTGCAAGGCAGGTGTTTGCTATGCCCAGCTTTACAAAAGGTACAGGGGAGAGAGCTGCCATTTTGTTGATTGAATACTTATATGCCTGCTCCTTTGTAGCATAAATTGTCTCAACCAAGCCTCAAACAGGATTTGAGACTTTTTGTTTTTCCATTTACTTTTTTTAGAGACAGGGTCTCTGTTGCCCTGGAGTACAATAGCCTGATCATATCTCAAGTGATCCTCCCAGGTAAGCCTTCCAAGTAGTTAGGCATACAGGAATGCACCACCGAGTATGGCTAACGTTTTAAAAAAATTTTTGTATATACAGGGTCTCCCTATGTTGCTCAGGCTGGAGTGCAGTGACTATTCACAGATGTAACCATAACATGCTGCAGCCTTGACCTCCTGGGCTCAAGTGATCCTCCTGCCTCAACCTCCCAAGGAGCTGGGACTACAGGAGCATGCCACCACACCCCGCTGGCTTTGAGATTTTTATTGCCATTACACAGATGAGGAAACTGAGGCATGAAGTTACTTGCTGAAAGTCCCACTTACAGGAAGTAGGTAACCTGGGATTTAAACTCAAGGATTCAAAGTCTGAAGCAAAAGCTGATTGCCTTTCACCTTGTCCAGTGGCTGCTCGATGTATAGATCTTCAGTAGGCTCCAAACTGCCGGAGCAGCCCAGGGCAAGCTGGAGAGGAGCTCAGAATCACAGGCACAGCACATGGCTGCTCTGGTTAGCCTAAAAGAGGACCAGCCACCCTTTCTGGACAGCAATGACAAAAAACAAAAGGAGCTTGTCCCCTGGTGGGCACAAGTCCAGCCCATCACTCCCCAACTCAGCAACTGGATCCCCGTTCCCCAGTAGAAGGACAGTCACCCCAGAAGCAGGGCTGGGAGTTCATTTTAGTCTCAGAGGAGAAGCACCTGGCAAGCAGGGGCTTGTTCATGAAGAACTAGAGCAGGATCCACAGACCTGGACTTGAACCCAGCCTCTGCCGAGTACCAGCTGCGGGACCTCAGGCTAGTCACCGAGCCTTGGTGTCCTCTTGTGAAAGGAGGGCAGCTTGGTGCTGGCTTCCTGCCTGCCTCCGAGGGTTAGAAAGAAATGTCCAAGACAGCACACTGCGAGCTGTAGAGCACTGTACACGGGTAACTACTGTCTCACATCTCAGGGGTTGTTACTAGCAGTAAATTAAATCTCAAGAAGGATCAGAAATGGGTCCATTCACAGCCAAGGCTGCACAGGCTCCAACAAATCCCGTCTGGCCTGCTGAGCCTTTTGTTTCAGCTGTGGAGCAGAGGGAGGCCTTGCAGGCCAGGGCAGAGACCCGGGAGTGGCAAGGCACAGAGAGGACACGAACCTGGGTGGACAGGGGAGGCAGAGGGGGTGCATCTGTGCCCAAGAGGAGTGGCTCACTGAGTGGCCCATGTTTACGGTCCTGCCTATACTTGTGGCTCAGGCTCCATGGCCCCACAGTGGCCTGCTCTACTACTGATGGAGCGAACTTCAACTTCTTGACTCCACTCCCAGACCACTCTGGGTTTCCGCCTGCATCGAGAATGAATTGGTACCTGGGGCCCAAGTAGCTGCTGGGCCTTCTCTTTTCTCCCCAAACATCCTACTGCCTTTTCAGGGAGCAGAAGTTTCATTGTTTGGGGTCGCTGACTTCTTGGGGGCATTAATAAGAATCAATAATGTCAATATATACTGAGCTGTGCTGGGGATGGCACATATGTTTTCTCATTTAATCTTCACCAAATCCTGTGGGGGAGATACTATTTTACACCCATTTTACACATAGGAGACAGAGGCTCGGGAAGGTTAAAGACACGTTCAAGGTCACACAGCCTGTATGTGGTAGATCAAACCTAGCTGGTGGCCCTCTCCCAGATGGCAGTTATGTGCTCGTGAGCACACAGGCAGGCTGCAAATACACAGATGCCCGAGGCTCTTCCAAGAAAGCCCAGAAGTGATTCCTGCAAGGGTGAGGCCTGGGCTGTGAGTGTATGTTTCCTGCTGCCGGCTCAGGCACACCCTGCTCTCTCCCTCTGCCCACCTGCTTTTGGCCTCTGGGGACTGAACATCCGACTGTGGCCAAGCCGGACACAGGGCCAGGCCTCACTACACTCATGGTCCTCCCAGTGGCCCAGCGATTCCATTCTTACAGGGACCTGATGTTTCTAGAATGATTGGCAATAACTTTAGTAGCGTTGACTAGCCTGGACCTGTTTCTACTTCTGATGTGGTTGAGCTCACTGGATCAGAGCTGGGGGGCTGGCAGCCCTTGTCATCTGCTGGCAGGCTAACCAGCAAGGGGTTTTTTGGGCATGAGAGCAAATCGATCACAGGTTAGTGGGCAGTTTGGGGCGTGGAGGCTTCTTCCAAATGGCAGTCTGGCTGGGCTTGGTCAGAGGAACAATCTAGACCCTCACCTGCCTTCCAACTCCAACATTCTAACCTCCACGCTGCTTCTTGCAGGAGCCAAGCTACACCTGACACCCAGCACCGGAGACCAGAGGGAGTGCCCGCCACAGCTCTGAGAACTGGCAACAGCCCAGTGTTAGGCAGATTATACTAATATACACTTCTCCGGAAGTAATAAAAAATGTGTCTACAGGACCCTCGGCCAGGGCCAAGTGTGGAGTGCCAAGGGCAGAAGTGGGTCCCAGCACCTTCCGGGGGGGCACATCCTTGTGGGGTCCCTGGACAAGGACATGTTTCCTTCCTCCCTGGACCTCCTGCCTCCCCTTTCACCGCCTCCCCTTCTCCTAGGTCCAGGCTTTTCAGAGGGGAGGTGGCCTCAGTCCTGGGGTCTGCGGACCCCTGGGGTAATGAGCTCCAGAGACGATGTTCCTTTCCACCCTCAGGGACCGTGCCTGCCAAGCTGCCTCCCGGGTGCCCTGCAGCTCCAGCTCAGTGCTCTGTATCCTGCCGGGACAGCCCTTGCTGGCCTCTGCGCTCACCGGATCTAGCTCAGACCCTGGTCCCACCCCGCGCCCGCGAGCCTCCCGCCTCACCTGCTAGCTGCGCTGCCAGCAGGAGCCAGAGCCAGCGCTGCATCTCGGCGCCGCACTGGGACACCTGGGCTCTGCGGGGCTGGTGGAGACCGCTGGGCCTGGTGGGCGGGGAGCAAGGCCGGGCGGGGCGCTCCGGGGTGGGGCCGTGAAGAGGGCGGCACCCGCTCTTTAAGGGCGGTGGCGCGGGGTAGGGGGTGTCTGGCGCTGGGATCGCAAGATCTCTTGTCTTCAGCCTCTCGGCATTGCGAAGTTCTGGGGCGGCGGTTCCAAAGAGCCCGCTAGGATCCTCTGCTTTCTGGATAGGAGGCGACACCGCTGACTTGCTCCCAGCAGGTGCACGTGTGTGATCGCCTCTTGCCCTGGGAGGTGCTCAGGACAAGGTGGTGACTCCATGTGACAGCTGAGGCAACTGAGGCTCAGAGCGGTCAGAATGCAGAGTGCATGGTGGTGCTGGACCCTAACTCGGGTCACTTCTTGTCTGTTTCAGTAGTTATTGAGGGCCTCCGAGTGCCCAGGGCTGAGCAGAGCCTGGGTCCCTTGTGAGGGAGGAAGGGAGGTTAACTGGCTGATACACAGCCTGATGAGGAAGATAGTTGAGCTGGGGGCTGGGGAGGTGAGAGGGCCCCATCCCTGCCTGGGTCTGGGGGATAAAGCCTGGCCCTAGAGTTTCAGAGTGGGGAAGGGCTGAGATTACCCTGCTCTGCAGGCACCCTACCACTTGCTCTGCCTGTCATGTGATCCAGCCGCAGTCAAGGAGACTTGTTCCCAAGATCTGGTGTGGGCTGTGTCTTCTTGTTCAAATGGGGGTTCGCAGAGGAGGGGTTTGGAGATTGGGGGGGCGGTCCAGGGAGAACTGGGTGTGTGAGAGCCTGAAGAGGAGAGGGAGACCAGGCAGAGCTGTGGGAAGAGGCCTCACACAAGGTCCTAAATGTCACCAAGGCCCCAGCTAGGCAGGACTGTGGGCCACCCTAAGAGCTTGGAGTTTATCAAAGAGGGGATGACATGTCCCTGGAGCTTTAAAGCAGGCAGTGGGGCAGGGACACTGTCACTGTCATTGTGCACATTCAGTATTCTTCCCATCCCACACCTGCCCCAGCTCGTCTGCCCATTGCTGCTGACAGGCATTGCTGAGCTGGCGCAGAGAGTGCAAAGGCACTCGTGGGAAAGAAAGGGTAGGTGCATGTCTTGGGCATGGGCTGCTCCTCAGCCCAGCCAGAGCCCAGAGTCCCCCTTGATACTGTCCTTGTTTCCAGCAGCACCTGCTGAGCCCTGGACGCATGCAAGCCTGCGGAGACCACATGCTAGTGTGAGCTTTTTAAAAAAAATGAGATGCAATTAACATAACACAAAATTAACCATTTAAAAGTGTACAATCCAGTATAATTTAATACCTTCACAATGTTGTGCAATCGCCACTTCTAGCTATTAAGTCATTAAATATGAAATGTCCAATTTCTAATCAAAAGTTTAGTTTATTGTATCTCAAACAAGAAGCAGTACAATTAATCAAAGTATGTGCCTAAACTGTTGACACAGTTTTGCCGTCTTAATGGTAGCTTGTTTATGCCAGCAGCAGTTTTCCACAGTTTGTTGAGAATTGAATATTTTTCCTTGCAAGAAGTGGTCCAAAGCCTGGAAAAAGTGATAGTCAGTGGCTGCAAGGTCTGGTGAATACAGTGGATGACAGGGAGTTTCCAAGTCCAGCCTCTGTACTTTGAGCAGTGTTATCTGTGCTACATGTGGTGGAACGTTGTCTTGCAAGAGGATTGGCCTGTCTCTATTGACCAATCTCTGCTGCTTAATCGTAAGCATCCTCATCATTTTGTCCAACTGGTTGCAGTAGACATCTGCTGTAACTGATTGACCAAGTTTCATGAAGCTATAGTGGATAATACCAGCGCTGGACCACCAAATAGACACCATGATATTTTTTGATGAATATTTGGTTTTGGACTGTGTTTTGGCACTTCATCGTTTTTCAACCATTGTGCCAAACGCTTGCAATTGTCAAAAAGAATACATTTTTCACCATACATAATAATGCAGCATAGAAATCATTCACCTTTATGCTGTGACAGATTATTAAATAATAATAAAACTTATTTCCAAATTAGAGAGCAGACCAGTGGAATACTTGGCTGGTCTATTCCTATTAGAGGTCAAAGTGCATCTCCATCTCCCAGTCAGTAGAGTACAGGTATTTCACCAATACCACCTCCCCAAGGACACACATTCCATTTTCTGTAGGGGGACAAATGACATTTCTTACTTTGGTGTTTTTATTCAAAAATGTTGAAAAGTATTACAAAGAATATCTAGGATTTTTATTATAATTACATATAGAAATGGAAGTCCCTTTTTTTGCTCCCACCAGTTCCAGACCCCAGAGTGAGCCTCTTGTTAAAAAGCAATTATTCAGACAAGACGAAAGCATGTCTGCCAATCTTTAAATATTATACCAGGCATTCTAACAGCCTTGCCTGTTAGATTCTTTAATATTTTTAAATATTTAAGATTTTTCCAACTTTGCAAGTAAGTGGGTGAGTCTCTGTTGCAACTACTCAACTCTGGTGTGAAAGCATAGGTGTGGGTGAGTCCCGGTAAAACTTTATTTACAAAAACAGGCAGAAAGCCAGATTTGGCTCACATGCTGCATTTTGCTGATCCCTTACATTCTAGGGGAATGTACTATTTGACTTATTATTTACTATTAAGGTCCAGAGTCCATGAATATAAATATTACTTTTAGAAGATTAAAGAGTTGTAAGTGATTTTTGTTTATTAGAGATGCAAAAATTTTGATCCAGAAGAAAAGCTAATCTCAAAGTTATGATATCGCCCAGAGGACATCAACCATTTTTGTACCTAAATAGCAAACTTATTTCAGCATAAATCTCTATTTCTCCAATACCTTTTAGACCAACTTTGCCATCCTGCTTGAACTCTTCCTTCTTTGTGCATAAATGCAGAAGTAGAAGGAAATGAGGAGGTAGGAAGGGGCTTGGGGTACTGTCAATTCAGGAATCAGGCTGTTAATGGAAAAAACCTAAACTCTGTAAGTATTTAAAGAGGTTTATTCTGGGCCGAATGTATATGACTGATGGCCTGGAGCACATGGCTTCAAGAAGTACTAAGAAAATGTACCCAAAGTGGCCGGGTTGCAGATTGGTTTTATACATTTATAGAGACAGGAATTACATGTAAAATCATAAATCAATACATGGAAGGTGTCCATTGGTTTGGCACAAAAAGGTGGAGCAAGACTTACAGGTTATAGATGGATTTAATGATTCTTTGATTCATAATTGGTTAAAGAAATGAAGCTTTGTCTAAAGGCCTGGAATGTTTTAAGTGAAGATAAGAGTGTCTATTAATCAGAAACAAGCCACTGGACACCTGTTAAGTAAATTGGTGACCTGCAGATGTGGTTTAAGCTCTGTCTTTCATGGCTTTAGGCCCTGTTAATAATCAGTATCTTATTGTTACAAAGAGTAACTCCGAAAGTAACTCCAAAGTGAAACATGTCTGACCTCCCTTCTCCTCATGGCCAGCAACTCAGCTTTAAAGTTTCTCTGAGATTCCCTTGCCTAGGAGAGGGTCCATTCAGTCAGCAGGGGGCGTAAGATTTTATTTTAGTTCACAGGCTTTGCTCAGGACTTTAGCCAATGAGAGATCTCTCTACATTTATCTCTATATACCCATGCATGTGCATATACCTTTATATTATCTTACATCATTCAATATGTTCTCTGACAGAATGATCTAAAATCAGCTCCTATTTGGGAAATTTTCATATTTTTTGGCAGCTCTTAGCTCAAACCTGGCAAACAGAGTAGTCTAGATTCCAGCCCCTATTCACTTCCTTGGCTGAACGTCTATACCTTGTGGCCCTGGGCCTGTCAGCAAGACAGAAACTTGAACCTGGGCTGGACACTTGAACCTGGTGCCCTACCTTGGGTGAATGGCTCTCCTGTCTGGGCCTCACAGTTCTCTTATGAATCACACCTACCTCGAAGGGTGTTTTTGGGGGTAGGGTCAGACTTCGAGTATAATGCATTGTATCTATGCCCACCATGCCATGTATGGTCACTGAGCACATGCTCTGCTACACCAGGCCCTGTGCATTACAGGCATCGTGCACAGAATGGGGAGCTAAGCAGACAAGCTTTCTATCTACAGGGAGCATGCAGTCTTGTGGGATAGAGATATAAACCAACTCTATGAAAAATTGTGCAATTAATGAGCCTGGTGAAGAAATAGAGACCCAGGTGAGACTTGTGAAAATAGTTGAAATTAGAGCTGTTGGAACTTTAAATTATTCTGAGCCTTGAAGAAAATGTGATTGTGGGCAGTCAGAACATCTACCTAGACATCCCCCCAACACACACACACTCCAGCTCCAGTGCTGCTTTGTATCATTCTTGCCCTGAGGACGACTCAAGCAGGAGGGTCTTGCCACTGTTTGGTCTCCTCATACCCAATATACACAGACACTCAGGCATCCTGTGGATCAGGGGCCCTAGCAGGTGGGTCTTGGCCCACCTAAATCGGAACTAGGGGCAACTCTCTGTCTGGCCAATTCTGCTCTGGACACCTACCTGGGAGTAGAGTTTTGTCAGCAGGTTATACAGCCTGAGCCACCTTCGGAACGTGGTAGCCAGAATATGGCCCAGACACATAGCTACTCAGCTCCCTGGACAAGAGTAGGGCTCTTTCCTCCAGACCCTCCTTTTTCCTGAGCTCCTCCCTCTCGGTCCCTACCTCCCTCCTTCCTGCCTCTCCACCTTGGTGCAAGCTTCTGGACAGAGATGCCATCTTTCCTCGGCTTCCTAAACCCCTGGGAGGAGAAGCAAATATCCAAAACTTTCCTTTCCAGCAGCTCTTAGCTCCAGCCTCCAGGCCCCACCAGCCCTGGCTCTTGGGCTCTCAGTCTTCAGCCCAGTGGGGACAGCCAGGACTTGCCTCTGTGCTCAGCTTCTCCTGGCCCTGATGTGGACCACACCCTTCAGTTTGCCCCTCCTCAGCCCCAGATGTGGTGCAGGTGAGGTGCTCTATGGGAGACAGTGATGTGGACGCATGGACTCTCATTAACCATGCGGTTATTGCTTCTTGATTAAATAAGACCAGCCTGGACCCCCTTTATAAAGCTCACACCAATCAGCCTATAAACGTTCTCAAACTCCATATGCTGCTCTAGATTTAACTGTTCATACATTCTTCACAGATTTCCCCTTAAATTACTTTCTGTTCAATCTTCACCTTACCCCAAACCCCAACATTTTAGCCTGAGTTTGAAACAGTAAGGATGGTTTAGGCTGACCTCTCTTCCTCCCTCTCACCTTCCTCCCTTCCTCCTCTGTCTTTGCATTTATTTAATTCTCTGCTGTATCCCAGTGCCTAAAACAATGACTAGAATTCAATAAGTATTTATTGACTAAATGAATCGGTGAATGCTGACTTCCCTATTATTAGGCTGGTGCAAAAATAATTGTGGTTTTAGCATTGTTGAAATATGCCATTTGATGTTGGATTACATTCTTAAATAAATGTGGTTATGTTATACATCATTTTAATATGCATTGCTCACTTTATAAGTTTTTTTTGCTAATGACCTATTACTTGCTGTTTATTCTATATTTGTTTTAGACTATGGAAAAGATGTTAGGCAAAAAGCAAATTCGAGTGATTTTCTTATTCTTGTTCAAAATGGGTCGTAAGGCAGCGGAGACATCTCAAAACATCAGCAACACATTTGGCCCAGGAACTGCTAATGAACACATGGTGCAGTGGTGGTTCAAGAAGTTTTGCAAAGGAGATGAGAGACTTGAAGACGAGCAGTACTGTGGCTGGCCTTTGGAAGTTGACAACGACCAACTGAGAGCAATCATCAAAGCTGATCCTCTTATAAGTACATGAGAAGTTGCCGAAGACTTCAAGGTTGACCATTCTATGGTCATTAGGCATTTGAAGCAATTGGAAAGATGAAAAAGCTAGATAAGTGGGTGCCTCATGAGCTCACCGAAAAATTTAAAAAAAAATCATCATTTTGAAGTGTCGTCTTCTCTTCTTGTACGCAACAACAATGAACCATTTCTTGATCAGAATGTGATGTGCAATGAAAAGTGGATTTTATATGACAACTGGCGACAACCAGCTCAGTGGCTGGACTGAGAAGAAGCTTCAAAGCACTTCCCAAAGCCAAACTTGCACCAAAAAAAGGTCATGGTCACTGTTTGGTAGTCTGTTGCCAGTCTGATCCACTCTAGCTTTCTGAATCCCAGTGAAACTATTACATCTAAGAAGTATGCTCAGCAAATAGATGAGATGCACCAAAAACTGCAACGCCTGCAGCCGGCATCGGTCGACAGAAAGGGCCCAATTCTTCTCCATTACAACACCTGACCGCACATCACACACAACCAACGCTTCAAAAGTTGAATGAATTGGGCTATGGAGTTTTGCCTCATCCGCCATATTACCTGACCTCTTGCCAACAAACTACCACTTCTTCCAGCATCTTGATAACTTTTTGCAGAGAAAATGCTTCCAAAGGAGCAGGATGCAGAAAATGCTTCCCAAGAGTTCATGGAATCCCAAAGCAAGGATTTTTTTGCTACAGGAATAAATAAATTTATTTCTTGTTGGCAAAAATGTGTTAATTGTAATGGTTCCTATTTTGATTAATAAAGATGTGTTTGAAAGTATTATAGGTTGTCTGTATTTTCTTATTAATTGGTAGAAGCTATCTGTCTATCAGGGCTGTATCAGTCAGGGCCAAATCAGGAGACAGAAACCACACCAGTAATTAAAGCAGAGAAAATTAAGTACAAAGAATTATTAACTAATAAAAGATGATTAGCTATCAAAAGGAGTAGTTAAGGCAGAGAGACTATAAGGTAGGGGTTGACAGACTTTTTTCTGTAAAGGATCAGATAGTCAATATTTCAGGCTTTGTGGGCAAGAGGTACAATCAAGAATATTAGGTAGAGGGTTGGGTGTGTTGGCTCATGCCTGTAATCCTAGCACTCTGGGAGGCCGAAGCGGGAGGCTCACTTAAGGTCAGGAGTTCGAGACCAGCCTGAGCAAGAGTAAGACCCCGTCTCTACTAAAAATAGAAAGAAATTAATTGGCCAACTAAAAATATATAGAAAAATATTAGCCAGACATGGTGGCACATGCCTGTAGTCCCAGCTACTCAGGAGGCTGAGGCAGGAGGATCGCTTGAGCTCAGGAATTTGAGGTTGATGTGAGCTAGGCTGATGACAGGGCACTCTAGCCAGGGCAACAGAATGAGACTCTGTCACAAAAAAAAAAAAAAAAAAAGAATATTAGGTAGAAAGTTATACAACAACACAGAAACAAATGTCCACAACCTTTTTATTAATAAAATTCAAAATAAAATAATGAGTACATATTTTGGAATACGGTTCTATTAATGAGAAGAATTGTATCCATTTTGTGGAGATAACATTTTGCTTAGTTGAGGTTCACATGTAAAGAACATTCTTAGCTCCAGGGCAGTGCAAAAGCAGGGGGCTGGCTGGACTTGACCGGCATGTGGTAGTTCGCCTGTTCGGAGCCCTACCTATGGGGCTGAGGGAGGGAGAATGAGGAAGGAACCGAGATTCAGAGTTTTGCAGAGAATTGGGCCACACAGCCCACCAGTTACAAAGAAATTTGTTGGAGGGCACAGGCTACGGCTAGATACCAACCCCCCTCAACAACACACACACACACAGACACAGACACTCACACACACACACACACACACAGACTTGATGCCACAGAAAAGGGCAAACCTGGGGAAAGTCCCATCTTCCCGCAGCCACCTCACAATGACCCTCCAGCGCCTTCTACTGGTGGAGACCAGCATTTACCTACCAGCAAACCACACGTGTCTGCAAGATTCTGTTGGCAAAGCTGAACGAAGGAGCTGCTTGTTGTGCAGAGACATTAATTTGATAACTGGCAAAGGGATATTAACATAGTGATACAAATGATTTTCCCCAATCTATTGCTTGCCTTTAAAAGTATTTATTTATTGAAAAAGTCTTATATGGTACAAAATTCAAAACAGAAAAAATCCACACACTGAGAAGTTAGTATACCTCTGACCTCTGTTCCCCACCTACTCAGCTTTCTGCCCCCCAGCGCCCACAGTGACGAGTGTATTTTGTATCTTCCTAGAGCTTTGCTATACGTATATACAACGCTTTATTTTAAACACTTCTGTTTTACAAATTGTACAACAAAATCTTCTGCTTTACACAAATTTTAAATACCTGAAAAATCACATCTATTAATTTTCATTCTTTAATGGCCCCTGGCTACTATGTCGTACTTGGCAAAGCCATCCAGACTCCAAGATTGAAAATAATTTTCCTATATTTTTCTTCTAATGCTTTTTATATTTTGGTTTTTACATGTACATCTTTAAACCATCTGGGTTTTTATATTTGAATAGAGTGAGAGGTGGGGATGAGATTTTATTTTCTTTAGCGCGGGTGGTCATTTAATTTCCTCAATGTTATTTAATCCATTCTTTCCAACAGATGCAAATTACTTAATATCGGGGCCCCAAACCCCCAGCCATCAGTAATAACTGCCCAGGATCGCTTCATCCCACAAGTCCCTCTCCTCGGAGCCTTCTTTGCCAGGCCCCTTTTTCTTTCTACGAGACCTTTTCGCCTCTTCATCTTGGTGGTGCTTCTTTCTGTGTTTGGGCCTCTATGCACCGACGGGCCCCACCTTGGCCTTTCTCCTGCCCAGGCCCCTGTTCTCTTTGTGGGAATCTCCCTGATCCTGGTGCTTCCTCTTGGGCCCTACTTGCTCTGCCCGGGCGGCTCCCTCTCCTCCATCCTCCCTGTACCTTCTCCTCTGGCCTTTGTCTTGCGGGCCCTCCTGGTGGATGCTGCTAAGGTCCTCCAGGGAGAGGTGGCAGGCATCTTCCCTGCCTTGCACCCTGCAGGGCCCTGCGTTCTCTCCACGCACAGGTGGGCTTGGAAGCCACCAGTGCGTGAAGAAATGTTGATGTTTTTTCTGACCATGCTTTAGAGATTCCAGTCTTTGTCTGGTGTGATGAATTTTAGCCCAGGGAGGCACCTGGCTTTGGTAGGAAGCAGGGAACTTATGGAGCCTCCCGAAGGAGAGCCCCTGCTTCAGCATTGGCGGTCTGGGGCCGGTGTGGCCCCTTTTTTGGTACCGGGAGTCTTCTGCCACTGTTGTATAGCAAAGCTTTGGCTATAATCCTCTGGCTTTCTGCTTTCTAACATAATCCTCAAGTTCATGTTGAAAAGAGTCGTAAGTCTTAGAATTTTCCATTATATCGACCATGAATGAATCTCTGCTAGGGAAAATGGGGGGAAACTTTCTGTTAAATGTATTATTTTGTTATGAATGACTTTTTTGGTCCTACAAACTCTAGACTCAAATTTCTAGGGAGATTATACTGTATCAAATACTGTAAATACTATGTAGTCATTGATGTTGAAAAAATATTTTGGTCATAGACTGAGAATCATGAATTATAATGGACTAAGGAAATGAGTCTTAAAACGGTAAATCTGAGGATCTATAAATATGTCATAAATTAAACAAATATAAATATGTGTAAAATTTATCAGTGGTTACCCCAGGTTTGGGGATTATGGGTAATTTTAGGCTTTGTTATTCAATTGTTCTGAATTTTTGTCATAAATACTATCACTTGTATAATGAAAATAAGAAAACTAAATTATTTCAAGAAAACAAACAGACTATGAAGCAACTAAATTAAACTAAAATCATTCATAAGGTCTACAAAAACAGAACTGGCTAGCCCTGTGCTTATATGCCAAGGAAGAAATAATAGATCATTAAACATATTCCCAGATCACTCACACACTATTTTAAATCTAATAGCTGGGGTGAATTCTAGTTTGGTTGTGACAACCAAAAATGTCTCCAGACATTGCCAAATGTTCCCTGGAGGAAATGTTGTCCCTGTTTGAGAACCACTGCCATAGATCATAAAGATATTCTCATATGATGTCTTCATATGAGAATAAAAGCGTCATAGATACATGATTGAACTGGAACTAATTTTTGTGCAAGCTGTGAGATAGGTGTTGTTTCCGGAAAATCCTGAGACAGTATAGAAAAGCTGCTTCCGAACTGAGAAGGAGCTGAGAGACCAAAGAATGACCCAGACAAGTCCAGCTTGACAAGTTACATGAGTCTATTAGAGGTTACTTTACAAGGGTGCTTGACCCTGGGTGCAGGAATTTTTTCCACAGGAGCTTTCCTGCATGGCAAATCCACATCGCCCCACCCTGTGGTGTTGCTTTAAATCCCTTCCCAGTGAGTAATGCAGAGCTTTTATTGTATCATCGCTTGTTCACAGTGAAACACACCAAGCATGAGCAAAATCATCATCATGCACTGTCACACAACTCACCTTATGTTAATGATATTATAATTCTCCACTAGGCGGGGATTCTAGTATAATTAGGTAAAGGGCACTATAGGGCAGCCAAAGCAGTTCTAAGGCAGTCAGGGCTTGTCTAAGCTGGCCACTTCAATGCAAGAAAGTACTGAGGTATCCAAGAAAGTGCTGGGCACTTCCACACCCGACTCCCAGTAATTATCTTGGTACTTGCTTAATCTACTCTGTAACAACTTTGCTGAACACTCCAGGCTAGCACATCACAGTGTTTGTTATATGGTGGGGAACTTGCATTTTCCCTTCAGATGTAAACTAAGATTAAAATTCTGAGAAATAAAAATAAAATCCTAAGCCCCCAGCCAACTGAATGGACCCCCTCTTGGCCAAGGAGACACCAGAGAAACCTTAAAACTGACTTTCTGGCCATCACAGTATGGGAGGTCAGGTACACGTCATTATATCCCCTCCCTTGCTAATCACCACTGGGCTTTCTTCCCTAAGGGTTAAATAGAACTAGGCTTTGGAAAGACTTGCTCCACTGCTGATTTCAATCAACTGCCCAATTTTTTGCAATTTTGGCACAACTGACCAGCATTCCTTCCTGATAAGAGGCTGCCTACCATGGAGAGGTTTTGACCAATCTACAGAGGATATGCAGTGAGGATTTTCATGTCTTCTGCTTCACCTTTTGATGTCAGCAGGCTGATGCTAAGGCTGCTATTTTTTGCCCTATGAAGGGTCATGAAGCTTAGTTGCGCATGCGCATGTTTCCCCTTTCATAAATATTCATTACTCCTCCTATAGTTTGTTAAAAGTGTACATTTGGCCACCCCACTCAGCATAAATTCCTGTTCACATTGTCCCTCTCTCACAGTACAGGGTCTAGGCTTCTGCCTGAAGTTATGATTCTCAGCCTATCAGAATGGCCACCGGCAGGCTGTAATCATTTATGAGAAATAAAGCTCTCCTCTCCAAATTTATGAACTTCAACATTTCTTCATTTGACAACCTTAAACCCTCAGCCAACTGAATTGACCCTCTCTTGCCCAAGGGTACCCCAGAAAAACCTTAAAACTGAATTCTCAGCCATGAAGGAAAGGGAAGTCAGACATACTCCTTTACCCCTTTCCTTTTGGAGTTTAGACTGATTGCAAACTGGACCTAAGGCCATGCAAGGCAAAGGTTAAGTCCCACCTGTGGGCCATCAATTTGCTTAACAGATTGCTTTTTTTTTTTTTTTTTTTGAGACAGGGTCTCCTTTTGTACCACAGGCTAGAATGCAGTGGCCTTATCATAGCTCACTGCAACCTCAAACTCCTGGGCTCAGGTGATCCTCCTGCCTCAGCCTCCTGAATAGCTGGGGCTACAGGTGTGTGCCACCACGCCAGGCTAATTTTTCTTTCTTTTTTTTTTTTTTGTAGAGATGGGGTCTTGCTCTTGCTCAGGCTGGTCTCAAACTCCTAGCCTCAAGAAATTCTCCTGCCTGGGCCTCCCAAAGTGCTAGGATTATTTAACAGATCTCTTGCTCTCTGATTAGCAGACACCCTTATCTTAACTCAAGCATTCCTTTCTACTAGCTCCAACTCTTTAGACAAGCCTTTATTTCTTTAACCAATTACAAATCAAAGAATCTCTGAACCCACTTATAAACCTGTAAGATGCTGCCCTGTGTCCCCCACCCCCTGCTTTGAGATGTCTCACCTTTTTGGGCCAAACCAATGTATACCTTCCATGTATTGATTTTTGCTTTTACCTGTAATTCCTGTCTCCCTAAAAATGTATAAAATCAAACTGCAACCTGGACATCTCAGGTGCACTTTCTCAGGACCTCTTGAGATGATGCTCCTTGAGCTCAAAATACACCTCTTTAAATTATTTTACCGAGTTTGTGAAACATCCATATTCAAATGATGTAGAGCCACAAGGTATAAATAGTGATCAAAGTCTGATTTTTATAAAAGTATAGATATAGCCAGAAGTTAACCAGCCATTGTTCCTTAATTCCCTTGCTGCTGTTTTTGGTGATGGCTTAATGGCAATATCCTCCCTGACAGACACAAGATTTGTGACTCCTCCCACTACTGTTGTAAATCTGAAGACTGGTCTTTCACGGGTTTTTCAGACTTTGCATTCCGGGAACCTATTGATGCCAACCAGACCCATGGATAGGCATAGGAATGAATCCAACAGCCCTGAACCCCTTACCCAGGAAATCTCCTAACTGAGAAGATAATTTCTGCAACCCAACCCTATGAGCTCATCCCCTGCCAATCAGCAGACCCAATTCCCTAGCCCTTTGCCTGCCGAACTGTCTTTAAAAACCCTTTCTCTCAAATTCTCAGGGAGAAGGATTTGAGAAATTCCTCCCATCTCTTCGCATGGCGCCTGTGATATGAAAGTCTCTCTGTTGTGAACCCTGCTGTCTCAGTGTAGTGGCTTCCTCTTAAGCAGTGGGCAATGCACCTGGTTGGGCTGTAATAACATTTGTTTTCTTCCATTAACATAGGCATTCTACTTTGAAGATTTTTGTCTATTCTGTCACTTGACAAAGAACACAGAAGACTTCTGTGACCAAATATGTGAGTTTTTTTCCCACACACCAAGCGAGCAATCAACTCTGCAGCAGACACCAGCTGGGTGCCCTCTAATTCAATTCACTTTTGACACCATCCACCTGGAGATAGCATCAGTTCCCACAGGGTGAGGGGTCAGTCCCCAAGACTTCTCTGCACCACCCCCGCACACTTTGGATGCCAATGGAAAGTCCCAGGTTGTTTTACCCACACTTCTGATGCCCAACTATAAATTGGGGCTCCCACAACCCTCTCTTCAGGTTCAACTGATTTTCTGGAGTGGCTCATAAAACCCAGGGAAACATTTATGTATGTTTACTGGTTTATTGTAAAGGATATTACACATAGCTTCCTTAAGCAGCTTATAAAAAGAGAAAGAGAAAAACAAAAGGATATTACAAAGGATACGGATGGAGATACATAGCATGAGGGGTCGGGAAGGGGCGCAGAGCTTCTGTGTCCCCCTGCGCACATGTTCAGCTGTCTGGAAACTAGTCGAAACCTCGTCCTTTCTGGCTTTTATGGAGGCTTCTTACATAGCCATGATTGATTAAACCATTGGCCACCGGTGATCCTCTTAACCTTCAGCCCCTCTTCCTCTCTGGAGCTTGGGGGACGGGGCTGAAAGTCCCAACTCTCTAATCCTGCACTGGTCTTTCTGGTGACCAGCCCTATCTTGAAGCTACCCAGGGGCTGCCAGCCATCAGTCAATCATTAGCATACAAAAGACACCTATCGCTTTGGGGAGTTCAGGAATTTTAGAAGTTACATGCCAGAAACGGGAAATGAGGAAGACGACCAAATACGGGGTTCACAATACCACGGATACCCGACTTTCCCAGCACCATGTGCTGACGCCTGTCTTCCTCACTGCTCTGAAGTACTGCCTTTTTTGTTTTTTCCCAAACAAATGCCCATTTGTATTCCCTCGTATCTGTATTCCCTCGTATCTTTGAACCCAACCCCTTTGTCTTAAGGACTGTAGTTCGACCTCTTCCTGCCGGTGCCGGGGCGGCGCGTGGTCCACCCCGGGAGAAAGAGACGCTCTGGCTGCGTCCTCGGGACCACCGAGAGGGAGACAGCCGCGCCCGCGGTGCAGAGACCCCGACTTCAAGCTCTTTGGGAAGTGGAGCACCGATGATGTACAGATCAGTGACATTTCCCTACAGGATTACATCGCAGTGAAGGAGAAGTTTGCGAAGTAACCGTATCACAGAGCCGGGCGGTGAGCCGCCATGTGCTCACTAACTCTGTCTCCAAGCACGGCCACAACAACAGCAAGAAGCTCGCGACTGTGCGCATCATCCACCTGCTCACAGGGGAGACCCTCTCCAAGTCCTGGTGAACGCCATCATCAACAGTGGCACCTGCGAGGGCTCAACACGCATTGGGCCAGCCCGGAGAGCGAGACGGTACAGATGGACGTGTCCCCACTGCGCCCTGTGCATCGGGCCTTCTGGCTGCTGTGCACAGCCACCCATGAGGCTGCTTTCCAGAACATCAAGACCATCGTCGAGTGCCTGGCAGACAAGCTTACCAGTACTGCCAAGGGCTCCTCCAATTCCTGTGCCATCAAGAAGGACTAGCTGGAGTGTGTGCCCGAGTCCATAGTAAACCCATTTGCCCTTTGGGGGTAGTCCCACCCCTTCTAAATTACCATAGTTTGATGAGAAGTCTTTCGCTAGAAAGTCCTTTCCCTATCTTTTCCTTATTCAAGTGTGTCTTCATTACTCTCAGCATTTTGTTTTCCATATAAATTTTAAGTTTGGCTCATCAATTTCCAAAATCACTTACAATTTTTCTTTAGACTACATTGAGTCTACAGGTAAATTTGGGAAGAACTGACATCTTCCCAATATTACGTCTTCTAATGTACGTACTTGGCTTATATTTCCATTTATATGAGTATTCTTTAATGTTCCCAGGGGATGGACTTTGTGCACCAAACCCCTCCCAGTGAGAGAATCATGAAAACCCACAAGTTTTAAACAAGCCCTAGACCCCATAGGACGATTGCTTAATTTGTGGGTTACCTTATTTATGTTAGATTTCATCTCACGTAACTTTGAGGTAGTTTATAAACACGAGTAGTCTACTTTTAAGAACCATCAACATTCCCCCTAAAAGGGGTGCACCACTCCTGGAAATATTGCAATACCAAGACGATGCGTGGAATGGATTGAGCAAGCTCACATTCCAATTCCCAGCTCTAAAAATTCGCTTAATATTTTGTCCTCACATTAAGGACATATCAGATATTAAACTGATAAGAACAGATACTACACTTGATCTTAGCCAAAAGGCCGAGAAGCGATAAAAGTAGGTTCCTCCCCTCCCAGATCCTCCCTTCTTTTACTCATCTGTAGCTCACGGTGAGAAACCTCGCCTGGGTCTAAATCTCACCTCCTTTCTTATTTGAATATTATGTTGAAAACATTAGCCTCTTTCGCAGACACTTTTGTTTGCCTCTTGATTCGTTAGTGACTTTGGTGTCCTTGTCTCTCTGGTCTCCGAGGGTCTGAAGGGCCATTTCATTTGCACGCCCCGCCCTCCGTCCGGGGCGTGGCCACCTCGGGGAGGAGGGTTGGAAACTGCAGCGACCCCCGGGCTGATTAAAGCGCAAGTTTTGCCCAGAGCGGAAGGGAATTGGGAGTTGAGGGCAGTAAGAGTGTGGAACGAAGCTGTTTCGCGCAGAGCCGTCCGAGCTCACCCGAGGAAAGCGTGAGGGCCGCGAGTCACTGGTATGAACTAGTGGCAGAGGACAAGGTGGCCTCGCAGGCGTGCTGGGTCCAGCAGGGAAGACAGAGCCTTCCCCCTCAGCCCTCACCGGCGGGGAGCCTGAAGCGGGGAGTGAAACGCAGCTGGAGACCCGGGACGGAGGGCGAAGCTGGGCGTGGGGACGAGGCTCCTGTTCGGGAATCTGGCCACTCCAGGCGTGCAGATGAAGGCCTCTGTGTGTCTCCGCAGCTGGGGGTGGAAGGACCTTTAGGTCCTCCAGTACGTCCCCTCTTTTTCTACCTAGAAACTGCCCGTTACCCCCTTTCCTGTCGTACCAAGATTGAAACCCTCTTTTCTCGGCCCCCTAGGTCTGCGCCCAGCCTCTTCTGCGCTCACAGAGTGCGTACCGCCTTCCCCTCAAGGTCTAAACCCGTTTTCTTCACTCTCGGCCCCCCCCAGCTGGACCCAGGCTCCTGGAGTCCAGCCAGCACCTACCTGCTGGATGCCCCATCTGCACACTTCCTCCTGGATTCTGTCCCAGCTGCCTAAAGTGGCGGGGTTCAAACCTCAGTCTGCGCCGTTTCTTATCCGCAGCGGTCCATACTTCATGCTCCTGGAGGTGCCAGCTGAGTGACTGATGCGCCCCTGCATCCATCTCCCTGTGTTTAGTGGAGACAGCCTGGGGAGGGCAGGGAAGAGCCCAGACTCCGAGGGTCCCCCAGTGATTAGTGCTGTGACGTGGACAGTGCATGCTCATGTCTTGGCCTCTGCTGCCTGGTCCTTCCAGATCTTTGGGATGCTTCCCCTCTGGCATGCTAAGAGAGGAGGGCTGCTTGCAAAGCACTCCAGCCTGCACTACACTTCAGCTTGAGGGCTGCCCGGTTCCAGCCTGCAGAGGTTGTTTGTTTTTATTACCGTATGTGTTGAGTGTTTATGCTGTGCCAAGCCCTTCACGTGTATTTTCTCATTCAGTCCTCAAAAAAGCCCTCCAAGAGTGATTGCCTTATCTCCTCTTAGCAGATGAGACTCAGAGATTAAGAAACTCCCCTGAGATCATGTACTGTAGAAGTTAGCTTTTGCTGCATCATAGACCACCCAACTACTTATGGCTTCAAATGGCTAACATTTATTTCTCAACAATTCCGTGAGTTGGCTGGGCTGGCTCGATGGGTCTGGATGGCAAGGAGTCTCATACCTGAGGGGCAGCTGGGTGATGGAGATATGACCACGAGCCACTCTATCCAGCAGGACTTCAACACAGTGGTCGAGTTCTAAAAGCAGCATGAGGGCAGCAAGCACAGGAACTTTGCGAGTCTCACTTATTACCATATTTGCTATTCTCTCATTGGCCAAGCAGGTCATAAGGCGGTGGCCAGCCGCTGTGGGAGGGGACAGCCCAATAGATGGATCCAGGGAGTGAGAATTATTGCTGCCATTTTCTCCAACAAAGAATGTACTATACATGGCTTGTAAATGTACAACTGGAATTCAAAACTGAGTTTGTCTTGAAAGTTCAAAACTGTGTTGGAGCTATTGCTTAGGATCTAGGAATCCAGAACATTCCCCACATTGCCTAAGTCTACACCTGTTGCACATATACCCATGACTGTTTTGCAAATGTGTACAAATATTGTCATTAAGATGTGTTATTTTGTTGTATTTTCTAATCAGATATTTACATAATTTCAAAGCAGCTCTTCATAAAATATTCATTAGTTACAAAAGGAAGAATCACGTAATGGAAAATCCTGGCAGACACCAACTTTAATCAAGTCATTGAAGTGAATATCATCAATAATAGGACCAATTGCAATCACGTGCCTCCTGACAGTCTGCAACAAGAACACAGCATCATTTCTCTGATTTTTCTGCCAATAGTACGTAATTGGAACCTAATTATAAAGCAAGAAATCCAAATTAAGGGAAATTCTACATAATTATGTAGAATAATAATATTATTATAATTATATCATAAATAAATATATTATAATAATATATAATAATATGTTGTAATATAATATTAATAAATATATTATTTATTAATAATATATAGTATAATAAATATATTATAAATAAAATAATTATGTAGATCTACATAATTATGTAGAATTATGTAGGTCCATAATAGAAGTACCAAGGTCATGAAAGACAAGGGAAGACTGAAGAACTGTTCCAGACTGAAGAAGACAAAAGAGATATGACAAATAAATGCAACTGTGACTCTGAATTGGATCTTGACTTGGCAGAACTTCAATATGTCCGCTGATTGGGTTGTAGAAATGTATCAATGTTAATTTCCTGATTTTGATGGCTGTAGTGCAATTTTATAGGAGAATGTCCTTGTTTATAGAAAACACACAGTATTCAGGGGTAATAAGGAATCAGGTTGGAACTTACTCTCAAATGTTTCAGCAAAACAAAGTAAAAGTTCTTTGTATTTTAATTCCAACACTTCCTAAGTTTGAGATTGTTTTAAAAACATTTTTAAAAACTTCTTTAAAGTCTCTTAACATGGTAATCTATTGATAGATTTTTACATTTTAGAGTTTATTTTTATCAAGATTATGTATGCCCATAGTTTAAAGTGTCGATAGTTTTGTAAGTCTTATTTTTTTATTTTTATTTTTTATTTTTTTTGAGACAGAGTCTCACTCTGTTGCTCCGGCTAGAGTGCCGTGCTGTCAGCCTAGCTCACAGCAACCTCAAAC
Organism: Lepilemur ruficaudatus; assembly: GCA_963574885.1. NCBI lineage: Eukaryota > Metazoa > Chordata > Mammalia > Primates > Lepilemuridae > Lepilemur > Lepilemur ruficaudatus. Next base: position 1,914 of record CAUYRT010028157.1, on the reverse strand, counting down.
TCCTGGGCTCAAGCAATCCTCCTGCCTCAGCCTCCCGAGTAGCTGGGACTACAGGCATGCAGCACCATGCCCAGCTAATTTTTTCTATATATTTTTAGTTGTTCAATTAATTTCTTTCTATTTTTAGTAGAGACGGGGTCTCGCTCTTGCTTAGGCTGGTCTCAAACTCCTGACCTTGAGCTATCCTCCCGCCTGGGCCTCCCAGAGTGCTAGGATTACAGGCGTGAGCCACCGCGCCTGGCCATAAGTCTTATTTTTTTAAAAAATAAAAGTAGTTCTCTAATCTCTACTTTACTCCTTTTCTGTACTAGGGGCAACTACTTTCAGCGGATTATTTTGACAGTTACCATCTTATTTCCACATAATTGCATTTATTGCTATGTTGTCTTTTTCCCTTTTGTTTTTCTTTTTCTGCTTATCCTTCCCCTCCGGAACCCACCAAAGCCCACTCTGGCCCCCCTTCCCCGCGGCGTGTCCGTCTCCAGGACCCCTCTCCCTGTGTGTGGCCAGTCCTCCCAGCGGCCTCCCCTTCGTGGCCTCCCCTCCCCTTTGTGGCCAGGGTAGTGGAACACTCCTGCCACCCCTTCTCTGTACCCCCACGCTCCCTTATGTTGTCCCTTCCCATCCCTATCCAAGTCCTTCCCACGCCATGTCCCCCCCACACATATACCCCTCCCTCCCAGGCTTCCCTGCACCCCTCCCCTCCCCATGTGTGTGTCCCTCCCAGCCACCCCATTTTTTTGTCTCCTCTTTGGTCTCTAAGTCCTCCGCTCCTCCCTCACTCCCTGTATATTGCCATTTCTTGATGTTTTAATTTTAGACATTTTCTGTAACGTTGGCTTCCCAGTTTCTAAGGGGAAGATTTAGCTCTCTTGCTCTACCACACACGTGCATACTTCCGATTCTCCCCTCAAACTCTCCTCAATCCCCTTCTCTCCTTCCCACCCATATTCTCAGGACAGTTTTATTATAATTTTGGTTATATCAGTAATAAGTATTTATATTTATTTGTTGGCTATCTAGACATTATTGATAGCTGAGCCATGTAGTATACTATGATTTTTCTCTACATATCACCCTCTAACATAATCTATAATTTATCTTTGTGTTCATTATTTTCTCTCTATTTCCTCCCATTAGAATGCAGCTTTGCTGAAGCAAGGATTCTGTTTTCCTAAGGGCTTAAACCATGCCTGACTCAAATTTGGTGCTTAATGAATATTGACTGAAAAATATAATTACCTTTTCTTTACTGTACTACATTTTATTTTCCTTGGAGTTAATAACTGTTTTATTTTCTCAGTTGCTTAGTTTTCTATGTACTTATCACTAACTTATCCCCCAACTTTCCCCTAGTTGCACATATCTCTCAGTACAGATTTGTACTGTATCAATTTTATCTTCTTAAAGCCTTCTGGCCTGCTCCAATCTGGATTAGTTGTTTGTATAGCTATCAGCCTGGGATCTCCCCTCACCAATATCCTGGAGGCTCTCTTTACCCTTTTCTTTTGCTGAATCTTCAGTTTCCTGGATCTCATAGCTTCCTTCTTTTCTTTACTCAAGCCCTTTTTTTTTTTTTTTTTTTTGAGACAGAGTCTCACTCTGTTGCCTGGGCTGTAGAGTGCCGTGGTATCAGCCTAGCTCATAGCAACCTCAAACTCCTGGGCTCAAGCAATCCTTCTGCCTCAGCCTCCCAAGTAGCTGGGACTACAGGCATGCGCCACCATGCCCGGCTAATTTTTTACATATATTTTTAGTTGGCCAATTAATTTATTTCTATTTATAGTAGAGACGGGGTCTTGCTCTTGCTCAGGCTGGTCTCAAACTCCTGACCTTGAGCTATCCACCTGCCTCGGCCTCCCAGAGTGCTAGGATACTTAAGCCCTTTTTCAATGGAAATATAACGTTTAGTAG
>CAUYRT010028156.1:0-29922 GCA_963574885.1 Lepilemur ruficaudatus | reverse complement strand
ACTGCCAAAGGTCAACCAACTGGCAGCCCTGACCACACCTGCTGTCCCAGGCAGAATCATTTTCTCAGATGCAGGGTGAGTAGCCATTGGTAAATGCATTCCTTCTGCTCCTATTAGAAAGAAAGATTGGAAAAAAGTTTGCATTTACATGGTATGGACAGGGCTATGTTAACTAACCTCCTGTGTGAGATAACACAGTCCTGGGAGATCTGTGGGATCTGTGGATTCCATAGAACATCACAGGATCTACAGCACGTGGACCAAATCTGGCCACCATCTGTTTTCATAAATACATATACATATATATGAACACAGCTACATCCATTCACGTAGGTTTGGTTTATAGCTGCTTTTACATTACAAAGCAGAACTGAGTAGTCGCATTAGACACCCGACAGAAAGACTGAAATATTTACTGGTCGACCCTTTAGAGAAGAAGTTTGCCAACACTTCTGCACTGTATCTGTGACACCATGCTGAAGGGATGGGATGAGCACCAGGTGGCTAGTAAGTTGGAGACGTTGGGAAGATATATCTTCTCCAGGGGATGAGAGATAAATCCTCTAAAAATGTGGGGACCTACAACTTCAATTAAGTTTTTGAGGCCCAGCTGGGAAGTGTGTTCTGGGATATGCCCTCCAAGTGAAAGACAAAGTGCATAAGCACGATGCTGTGTTACAAAGAAGTGCAAGGACTGAGAGGTCAGCTAACTTACCTTCCAGAGGCAGCATGTTGCACAGCTGGGAATACAATTCCAGGCTGCAAGCCAGGTGACACGGAAAGATGCCAGCTTTGCGTGGTACCCGGAACAGGACAAGGCTCTTCAGCAGGCCCTGGCTGCAGTGCAAGCAGCCTTGCCGTTAAACTGCATTATCCAACAGGCCCTTAGTGCCGGGGGCTTCAGGGCTGAGAAAAGCTGCAGCATAACTCTACAGCAAGCCCCAACGGGGAAAAAACCACAGAGGCCCGTGGGATTGTGGAGAAAGGCTATGTTCTCTACAGCAAAGGACTCCATGAGTTTTGAGCAACAGGTCCTGACATGATACTGGAACCTGGTAGACATAGAACGCGTGATTCAGCACTGTTGCCCATATAGATAGAATGACCTTCTAAAGGAACAGCTGATGTACTAGGAAAAATAATATTAATAATAATAACACTCTCAAATGACCTGGGCCCTCCCTCAGGCTGAAGCACACGCATTAAAGGGAAGACCTCCACAATGGGAAGAATGCTCGGTTCCAGGAACCAAAGGGTGAAACCAGGAGTGGCTCCCTTTACCATCACTCTCACTGACCCACTGGAAGATTTTGTTTCCCGTCTCTACAACCCTAAGCTCTGCAGGCCTGGAGGCCCTGGGTCCCACACTCCTGTCTATTGGTTTCTATTGACAACAGATTCCTTGTGTCCAGGATCAGACAAGAAGAGGAGTCATCCTACTGGCAGAGATAACCAACCTTGATTTTATAGAACTTAGTGAGGGAGGGGTATCCCTAGAACCCAAGTAAAGCACTTGGGTGCCCCCAGCAGCCATCCACCCCATTGTAAGTGGGCATGCAGACGTGCACAGCTCTACCCTGAGAAGGGTGTGATCGCCTGGGGCTCACACCTGTCAGGAATGATGGTTTGCAGCAGACCGCAGGGTAAGCCCCCAAGACCTAAAGAGGTGATAGCTGACAACAAGTGACCTGAGAAGGAGTAGTGGGGGAGGGAGAGCAAGAACTGAGGCCCTAGAACCAAGTGCAGCCACGGGGCTGTGTCTCTTCCCACTGTGTCCCTCTTCTATGTTTCTCTGCAAGGACAGCGAATGGCGGGTCTGCTCCCTGCAGCTGGATGGAGACGCAGACCTGTGCGTGGGGAGGCGTGGATTCCGGCAGCCAGAGAAGCTGCTTACCATCTCCTGCTGTAGGGAGAGCAATTTCCCAACAGCTCTAGCAGTTTCCACACTGGATCCTCCACATCGATGTGTGCTTGTGGGCCCTCCCCACCGACGGCTGGCAATGCACCCTCTCCTCAAAGACTTGGTTCGATGGCTCCACCTGAGACTTTTTCCACTCAACTTTTCCTGTCCTGCTATCTCCTGCACAGGTGCAGACACTGCCTTCTGAGGGCTCATTCCTCTTGTTCTGTCTCCTTCCTCCTTATTTTTCCTGGGCATTTCTCCCAATAAATCTCTTGCACATCAGAGTCCATTCTGGTGTCAGCTTGTCAGATGATCCAGCTGACACAGAGGCCCTTCCCTGCCACATTAGGATGCCCTCTGGTTCACACATACACATGAGATTTGAACTGATGCAGAAAGGAATCACTTGTACAAAGCAGTCATTTCATTTGCAAAACATTTCCTAGAGAGCCATGTTCTATAAATCCATATATTCTTGATTTGTTGACCTCAAGAGCCAGGGATATTTATGATGACTCTCTGTTATTTCTTTTACCTTTACACTATTAAATCCTCCCAGGATGGGAAACAGCCTGTCTGTCAAGATGCTCCTCTCCAGACACAGAGACCTGTCATCTCTGAGGTGCTGGATTCTGTGGCGTTCCACCTGCTACCTACACATACACAATACACTTGCACAAGCGAATTAAGGATTCATGGAGACAGCCCTTGAACAATGGGAAATGGACACTTTTGGATGTGTTTCTCTCATTTTCAGACAGACTATCCTGATATGTCATTTATGCAACTTCTTGGGGACAGTCTTGGTAGATAAAAACAAACAGTCGCACATAGCTGCAGCCAATTCCATAATATGTTCTCCTCTTAATACTCACCCTTCACCATGACATATGATATTGGGGTGGTTGTAAAGTATTAAATTTCTTTACGTAAGTGCTAGGTACAAAGTAGATTGTTTTATTTATTTATATTAAATATACATATTTTGATTTCTACAATATGTATATTTCTCCACAAAATTAATTTTTAGAAGTTGTTCTGACTTCAAAAATAATGTTACCTAGAAATAAAATCTAACAAAGTTATTAAATTTATTAAAAGATATAAAACTTTATTAAAGACATTAAAGAACACATAAATATGATATGGATGATATCCTTAATATGATACGGATGCCAATTCTTCCCATATTGTTTTATATATTCATTGAAGTTCAATGTTTATCCCAAGAGAAGTTTTACTGGAATTGGTAAATTAATTCTATAAATTATAGAAGAGTTCTACAACTCTAGGTCAGGCAAGACAATCCTGAATAAAGGAGAAAGGCCCGGAGGGAATAATGACAGTAGATAGAAGGACTTATTTGAACATTTTGGTGGTTAAAATAATGTGTTTCTTTGTCACAAAGGTAAAAATTTGAAAATCGGGACAGGATTGATAGAGTAGGCACAGACTCATGCACATGTGGGATGTGGTATTCAGCAGTCTCCGACCTTTTTGGCACCAGGGACTGGTTTCATGGAAGACGATTTTTCCATGGACGGGGGTTGGGAGTGGGAGGCCGGGGAGGCAGAGCTCAGGCAGTGATTCGTGGCCTGGTTCCTAACAGGCCACGGCCCAGTACCAGGCCACGGCCCAGGCGGTGGGAAGCCCAGTGGTATATACTAGGGTTAACTACTCAGTTAGCTCACCTGGGATAACTGATTCCAAACATGGGAGATGAAGCCATACCTCTACCTAAGCCCACACAGAAAAATAAATTCAGAATGAATTAAGGCAAAATTTTAGGAGTAAATATAACAATTCATTTGGGGCTTAGGAAAGACTCTTAAATAAAATATAACCTGTAATCAGTAAATAAAACTTGATAAATTGGAATACATTTAAAACTAGTAACTTTTATATATCAAAGGAATCTTTAAAAAGAATAAAATGGTGCAAAATTAATGAAGATATTCAAGATATGAATACATATAGATATGGATACAAATCTGAAGACACAAACACAGCTAATAGCATGCAACATCCACCACAGCATATAATTAACCAAGTATTAGTTTCCAGAATATGAGAGAATTTAGGCTAATTAGCAAAGGACAACAAATACTGTTAAAAATGATCAAAAGTTATAAATGAGCATTTTCTAGACAAGGAAATGTAAATCCCCAATAATTGTATAATATATGTATATATATATAACATACATTCTTGGAGAAAAGAGTAATGTTTTAAGTACATTCATTTTTAAAGAAAGTTGAAAACACATGATATAAGAATTTTTCAGAGAGAAAAAGATAAACAAAGGCAATAAATAACATTCAGAAACTGATCAAATAGAGAATAAAATACAAAAATCTTGTCTTTATAATGATGAGTTAATCAGATCTCCAGAAAAACTGACTGCATGATTACATAGATAAATAAATGTTAGGTGTGCTAGGTAAGAGAAAAATAGCATATAGACAAAGAAAATCAGATTTTTAAAGGTGGAACTATAGCAGCGATTTTTAAAATGATGAAACTAGATTATAAGTAATTATATGCTAAAATATGTGTGACACTGTACAAATGGAAATATTTCTCAAATATTATAAAATGTAACATAATTACACAGTAACAGTAATAAGAGATCTCCCCTTTAGAGAAATGCTTCAGGCTGGCTAGGTCTTCAGATGCATCCTACAAAATTTCAGGGAACAGATATTATGTGTATTATTAATAATAGTTACTTCAGAAAATACGAAAAGTTGCCCAGTTCATTTTATAAAGTAGCTCAAATATTAAATCCAAAACTGAATAAGGATATTACCTAAAGGTAAAATTATAATCCATTTCACATGTGTATTAGATGTAAAATTGTAATCTGAACACGATATTCATCTCGAGTTCCTTGTCTTAGCAGGGAGCAGGGGAATCTGGATTTCCACCGTTAGCGAGTGAAGCAGCAAAGTGCGATGAATGAAGACTGTGCAGTACATGGCAGCAGCTAGAAACAGGAAATCAGCTCTGTGTTCAGAAACATGGAACTAATGTATAGGATATAGATATACACACACACACACATAAAACCAGGAGTGGTTTCCCTCATGGAGGCTGAAAAGCCCCAAAAGGCAGAGCAGGCAGGCTGGGGCCCCACGAGGGCCGGTGCTGTAGTTCCAGTTTGAGTCCAAGGCCTCAGAACTAAGAGCCAAAGGTGTAAGGTCCAGTCTGAGGTTAAGGAAGAACTGACGAGCAGTTCATGCATTTGCGTAGGCCAAGTTCTCTGTTACTCAGCCTTTCTGTTCTATTCTATTTAGGCTTCAGTTGATTGCATGAGGCCCACCGCATCAAGGAGGACCGTCCGCTGTACTCAGTCTGCCAATTTAAATGATAATCTCACCCAAAAACTCCCCCACAGACACTCCTCCTGTGTTTGGCCTATGTCTGGGCACCCTGTGGCCCAGTCAAGTTGACACATAAAATGAACCAACGCACCTGGAGTATTTCAAGATGTACATATCCTATGACCCAGAAAGCCCACTGCTAGATTTATAAGTTAGAGAAACTTTTGCATATGTGCACCAAACAACTCCAATATTCAACAACAGGTAACTACACAGTGATTTCCAAACAGTGGAATATTGTAGGCAGTGGAAATGAATGAATGCCTTACCTCAATCAGCATGGATGCATCTCAAGTATAAGTTTTGACAGAGAAAAGGCAAGTCACAATTAAGGCATCCAGTATGTTTCCAATTTCAAAAAAAAAAAAAACGAAGATGAAAACTAAGCTCAGGAACAAGACTCCCTGTGTGAGAAAGGGAAGGGATGACGCGAGTCGGGACAGACACGGGGCCATTGCTGGAGTGTTGCAATGAGACAATTCGCAACCTGAGTGTTAGGAACGTGGTGTTCTTTTTATTATTCTTTAAAATATGCATCTGTTTTATAGGTCCTTATGAGCCTTTGCTATGTTGTATAAAACTTTTATAAAATGGCATTTGGAGTACCATGTTAGATTATTTGTGGGGATTTTTTAGAGTCAAAACTTATAAAAAGTTCCATGTAATATTTTTCTGCTTAGCTTTAAGGAATTTTGTACCTAAGAGCTGCTTCATGTAGGCTACTCACTAACCAGGACAAAATTAAGGCTCAGTGGGAGGTACATGTCATGCAATTTCAGAACCAAAATCAGCAGGTAACTGTTTCTGTGCTTGGCCCTGTGGTTTGCTGGAGGAAAATGCCAGGACAGCGAGGCTTTCAGCACCATTTCCTCCCGTGCAGACACCGGATGCTGAAACTACATTATCCTTCCCATGCCAGCCATGGCAACACACTGTTCTCTTTCCACATGCATGATTTTAAACATTAAATCTCACATAAAAGTGGGAATAGTGCTTATCTGAAATGCCTCTACAAGGCTAGAACAAACGACAGCTCACCAGTAGCAGAGGGCAGCGAAGGCACGCGGCTGCCAGGAGGCAGGAGGCCTCTCCCCACTCGCATTCTCCGCGGTGCTTGAGAACACGTGCTCTGCTCCTGCAGGACTTCCAGTGTTACTGTAAGGACCATTATTGAACATACGCACACACGTGTGCAAGTCTTTTGGCATAGAAATTTATTAGGAGTGGTATTGGAAATATATGTTTAGAAATGTAGACTTTTTTTAAACATAGATGCCTTGAAAGATATATATTGTATAATACATAAATATATATAAAATTGTTATATTTTATAATTCATATATTTATTATGGAGTCATAGAAAACTCTCTTGAATATATTTTATGAAGGCAGCTACAGAAAGATAAATACACCTGATGTCACAAGATACATTTTAAAAATTAGTATGTATAAAAGTCTATTACAGGCTTAGCAGCTGAACATTTTAGATCACAAGAAATAGCAACTGTTTTTATTTGCTGGGTTGTTTTAAACAATGTCCACCAAGTGTTTGGCACTCTGCCCATTGAGAGGTGAGGTCTGTGGTTACTTGACCAAACAAACAGGGCAGAAGTGACATTGGCATCTTGTGGTCCTGGCCCTGAAGAACTTGGCAGCTTTTACTCTCTCTTTGGTTGATAGTTCTTCGAATAGCAGCCACCATGCCAAGGGCAGGCCCAAGAGCCTGGGAAGAGGCCAAACCAGGACTCAGAGCTGTGTCTCTCTGGCTCCAAGTGTACCCTTTCTCCAGAGTCCTGTGCTATCTCTTTTTCTGATCTACTGTTCTTATGCTTGGATCAAACCTCAAAATGGCTAAGTAGGACTCGTCAACATCTTTTGTTCTTTTCCTTGTAAGAACTCACGTGGCAGGTGACACCACCGTCCAGTCTGTTGTTCAAACCGGAAACCAGGTGATGTTCTCAGCTGCTTCTCACTCACCTCGACCGTCCTGTCAGTCACAGAGTGCTGTAGTTCTTTCAACTCCTCTGTATGACTCAAACCTCTCTTTTCTTTTTCTCCACGTTATTATTCTCATTGTTCTGACTATATTTTTTTAACAATTCAGTTCCCTTCTACTGATTTCTAGAATTAAAAAAAAAAAAAAAAACCTGCTAGATTCATTTCCATTATAAACATTCTTCCATGTTTATGTATCTCAGGATAACAACCCAATCTTTTTGGTAGCAGCAATACAAAGCAATATAAAGTATTTAAGAAAAAGAATCAAAGATAAAAGCTTTATCCCAGACTGCAGACCAGGTTAGATCTTGGCACTGTCAGCACAAATAGAGGCTGCTGGAGAGGAATGATCTGAAGGGTGTACACGCTCGCAAGAAGGGAAAGTACTAAACAAATCAAATGCAGAGTGAATGGCAGCTTCAATCATGCTTGTAAGATAATGCCCGTAGTGGCATAGTTGAAGGCAGTCTTTTGTTTAGCATAACACTCTGATGGACCATTTCTTTCAGGAGAATTATACCACACAGCCGAATCAAAGATTAGTACAGAGATTACTTTCCGAAGATCAAGTTTTGAATAGCTGGCCCTTAGAGGTCACTGGTAATCAGGGGACAAAGGTTAAAGGGTGAAGTAAATGTCAGGTGCTTCCTGGGAGGTGCCTTCTGCAATTGACCAGGGGACCTGGCCGGCAGCGCGGTCCTCCAGTGGAAGGCACGTGTGGGCAACTGCCTCTACTGACAGGGCTGCTCCTACACATGTGGGCTCGGGTCCCAAGAAGCACGTAGTAACGCCATTCGAGTAATGGTTCAGAATGATTTATGCATCCACATGAACAGTGATTTTTTGGGCAGCCAGTGTGTGTACAATTTGTGCTGAAAGCTTTGAGAAAACCCCAAAAAATATGTTCATAGAGTTTACATTCTTGCTGACCAGGCATTCTCTATAATTCTTGTCAAAACCAAAAATCTATGATTGTACCTCCACCTTAGCCCTTCCCATAACTGTTTGTCAATAGATGCTATTTCCAGACAGTCAAGAGTTAGGTGTTACGTGGAGGAGAAATGGATTTTTGTGATTTTAACAGTATTTCCTTAAGGAATTTCCAAATGCAATTTTTTCTACATATATTGATTCTATATAAAAAATGCATGCATTAATGTTTGTCAGCATGTAGTTTGAAAGCTGCTTCTTTTACAGAGGTATTTTGTATCGATTTGGTTAATTTGAAAAGTATCCAAATGTCAAGGAATGTATCATTTAGTTGAAAATACCTTCATAAAGCCATAAAAACCAGCAAGATGCCTTTACCTGGTGTGCCAGATTTTTCCAGTGCTGAATTTTAAAAGGTTGTTAAGGTTGCTATTAGATGAGGTTTTCTTGTGCTACCTAAAAATAGATTATCTATATTGCCTCTTCCAGTCCTGAGCATATTATATTTCCCCCAAGAACTTAGAGGACAATCAAATTCAAATAAAAATCTAAAAAGCACATCAAAAATCATCTTGTTCACTGATTCTCTTTGTTCTGAATAAAGGACATTCTTGTGTATTACTTTGGCTGAGATTTTAACATAGCCTATGAAATACTCTTTTTCAGAGAGGGAAAAAAACCCAACTCCTAGTATATTCCTCCCATCCTTTTGTAGTATCTCTTATCATTTGCTTATTCATAGAGTTTTGCATTTTAACTCTGTGAAATAGAGATAAGACTTGTAGCCAAGGGTGCCTAACAATCATGTTTGCAGAGACACATTTTCCAGTCATGGTTACACCCTCTGAGACACATGGCCCAGGCTGTCCACCTCCATTCGGTACTGGTAGGTGGGAAGTGGGAAAACCACCTGAGGATTGGGCAGTGCAGGTCCAGAGGGCGCAGCCTTCATGCACAAAGGCCCTTCATCCGTTTGGGGAGGACACTGTTCCGGATGAAGCCTCCCTGCACTCTGGACTCAGCCACAGAGAGGCAGGATAGTCAGCACTGACCTGAGGGCTCAGCGCCTGCCTCGCCATAAAGCAGGGATGCAGTCAGAGATGGCACGCAGGTGAAGCAACCCCTGTAGACCTGTCTGCCTTTGCAGAAGAGGAATAATGAAAATGTCACATCAAAAATTTTAATGATGTACATGCATCTCTCCTACAATGTTGGACAAAGACCTCATGTGCTGTCACGGTTCTCTTGCAGAAAGATCACTTACCATATGGCTCAGAGTTTCCTCATTGAGAAAAGCCCTCTGCGTGCCTGTTTCTCTGTAACACACAGAATCACAAATCCATAGCCTATAGAAGCATTTCCATAGCTGCCCCTAGCTGCCAAAACATCACCCAATCCCTTTAATTTCTGAGTTTAAATTTTGGTTTTACTTTAACTCTGTGATCTTGACAAGTTATGTAATCTTTTAGTCCCAACGACTGCTTATCCATAAAATGGCAATACTCACCTTAATAGCACGTGCATTTTTTTTTTATTTCTGGCATAAAGCAGAGACCATTTTATGGCATAAAGCATAAAAAAGAGACCATTTTTGCATATGTCTGGTACATAGTAAGGGATAAAACAAGCTAACTATTATTACCATTTTTGTTGTTAAAATTATCACTATGAAATTTATTTTTAACCAAGAACTCAAAAATTATCCTGAACATTGTCTTTCATAACATCTGCTTTAATGACTTCTATAATACTATTTCTTCAAACTCCCTAACCATAAAAGTTTTAATACCACAGAAGCCCATCAACAGTACATATGAATCTCTGAAAATTACTTAAAAGACTCTCCTCTAGTGAGCCAAGTAAGAGTATCCATAAGTTCTGTGGCAAGGGCTGGGCGCAAATGTTGATGTTGGAGTTTTATTTGGCCAAATACAATGAGCAAATGACTGATCTTCGATAGAATATGCAGGCAGCCAGGGCCCTTTGAAATGATAAAGAAAAATAACCTCACCAATGTGCATGCTGTCTGCTCCCCAGCAAATAAACAATCTATTTTTGTTTACTTGGCCTCAATTTTCTTACTTTGACATCAGAACTTTTAGACTTCCAGAAAGTTCCACATTTTCTTTCAGTCTTCACAAATTGAACATTCAGTTTACCCCTTGGGACTAGTCCTATTTCTTATATAACTCTTTGCTCCATCACGCCAGTTAAAGACAATTAAACAGTTGCTACAAGCAGTAGTACAACCAGCGCTGTGTCATAGAAATAGTAATCTGACCTCTTATAAAACATGCTGGAGGGCAGAGACAATGGGAACAAACATATAAATTGGGACACAGTTTCAATAGCTTAGCCAATACGTACTGAATTTGTTACCATAATGAATATGAGTGTTGAGAGTTGGGCTCAGGTATGAGAACTACTCTCAGATATAATAATTATAATTGGTATTTGTTGATTTGAGGAAGAAAAATTATAAAATCTAGAATTGGAGGTTGGACAGTGGTGGAGTTAACATAAAACACCTTTTAGAATTAGGAAATGATTTAACAGATCTGGAACGTCCTGACTTTATGAGAAGGTTATGGAGAAGAGAGTAGGGAGAAATTAAAGTTGAGACTCTAACTTGGAAGAGAGAACAAACATGGAGGTACCAGGAAGGCACTGTGCACATGGAGGGTGGTTTGGAAGAAGTAGACAGCCCAACGTCAAACTTAGAAGGTTGGAAATGTGTTTCCTAAGAAGTCTGGTGAAGGAAATTGAAGGAATACTCAAAGAAGTGACAGAAACCTGGGACTGTCTCATGTTAGACAAGTCGAAGAAAGGACAGAGTTTAAAATAAATACCCTGGCAATAGAGAGTACCGTAAATGAGGATGAAATGTAGTAAACTGAGGAAGGGACAGAGCTACTGGATTTATCTAATAGCTTTACAAATGGTTTTCCAGAGAACAATGTTGATAGACAGGATAGAGCAAAGGCCTGGTCCAAAGGACATGAGATGTGAAAACAGAGAAGGAAATGGAAAATTGAAAGATAAATGGGAAGGAGTTTAAAACTACCACCTCAAAGTACGATGGTTTTGTACACCGATTACTCTGAACTGAGGCACTTGGGGAACAGCTGGGGCAGGCACAGGCTTTCCCTGGGCTCCCGAGTGTGCCTACAGATTGATGTTCCAAAGGAGCTCCGTTGTCATGCATCCCACCCCTGCGAATCTTATCAGCCAGGAAAGATTGAGGATCACTGGAGAGGAGACTAGAGGTTGACACCACACCCAGACAATCGCCTGTCCTCCTGAGGGCTGCTCCCAGGCCGCCTGTATTACCTGAGAGATGTTTGTCTGCATAACAAGAGAACGTCATTGACTGTGCTTATTCTCCCCTCACCTCCCTTAACTGTGTCACCTCCACTGACAGAAGCTTCAAGCTCTGTTCCTCTATGTAGCTCAGGGTGCTATATTTAAGCTTTAAACATCTGACCCTCCTTCACATCCCATGTTTTGTGGAATTCTCATACATACGTATGTAATTAAAATGTATTTTTCTTGTTAAGCTGCCTTATGCCAATTTAATTTGTAGCCTAGTCATAGAACCTAAAAAGCTAGAGAGAGGCATGTTTTGCCCCCTACACATGGCATGCCTCCATAATAGTAAAAGTAGCATATTATAAGACAAGGTCTCCTGAAAAGACATCTAGATAAGGAGCAAAAGGCCAAAACTAGAGCAAATGTGATGTTTTGCAAAATGTTTCATCATTTATGATCAATCAAGGCGTGCAGAAGTTGGTGAAGATGCTATTTAGCAAATACATTATGGGTGGCCTCTCAAAAAAAATCCTCAGATACAAAATGAAGGGATCAAATAGACTATTTGAATAGGCCTATATCTATTGAAATTGAATTAATAATTAATAACATTTCAAAACAAAACAAAACAAAAACCTAGTCCCAGATGGGTTCACTGATGAGTTCTACCAAATATTTAAGGAGGAAACTGTACCAACCCTGTACATTCTTTACCAGAGGGTAGAAGCAGAGGGAACACTTCCTAACTGATTCTATGAAGCTGGCATTACCCTCATACCAAAATCAGACAAAGACTTTACAGGTCGAATATACCCAATCCAAATTCCAAATGCTCCAAAATCTGAAATGCTTTGAGTGCCAATATGATTAGAGCATGTAGGATTTCAAATTTTTGTATTAATGATACTAAACCAGTAAATATAATGAAAATATTCTAAGATCTGAACAAAATTTGAAATCTGAAGTACTTTTGGACCCAAGAATTTCAGATAAGAGTGTCTCAATCTATACAACATCAGAAAATCTACAAAACAATATCTCTCACGAGGATAGATGCAGAAATCCTCAACAAAATATCAGTACATTAAATCCAACGATGTGTAGAAAAATTGTACACCATGACCAAGTGGGGTTCATACCAGCTATGCAAGGCTGGGTTAGTATTTGAAAATGAATTAATGTAATCCATCCCATCAACATGCTTAAAAAGAAAAATCACATGATTATATCAATAGATGCAGGAAAGGCATTTGACAAAATCCAACACTTCTTATATTTATGATAAAAAAAAATAACTCTCAGTAAACTAGGAATAAAGGGGAATTTACTCAACTTTGCAAAGAATGTCAACCCAAAACCTACAGCTGGCATCATAATCAATAGGGAGAATCTCAAAGTTTTCCACCAAGATCAGGGACACAGAGAGGTTGTTCCATCTCCCCATTCCTTTGCAACATCACACTGGATGTCTCTAGCTAATATAGTAAGACAAGAAAAGGAAATAAAAGGTATGGAGATTGGGAAGGAAGAAATGGAACTGTCTTTGTTTGCAGATGACATAATCATCTATGTAGAAAATATATATATATACACACACACACACACACACACACACTCAACAACAAAACCCTCCTGGGACTAATAAGTGATTAAATCAAGGTTACAGGACGTGGGATTGATATATGAAAGTCAATTGTTTTCCTATATACCAGCAATGAACAAGTGGAATTTGAAATTAAAAACACAACACCCCTTGTGTTAACACTCCCAAAAGTGAAATATTTAGGTATGAATTTAGCAGAATATATACAAAATCTGAGGAAAATGACAAACTCTGATGAAAGAAATCAAAGAAGAATTGAATGAATGAAAAAATATTTTATGTCCATGGATAGGGAGACTCAATATTGTCAAGATGTCAATCCTTCCCAGTTTGACTTACAGTTCAGTGCAATCCCAATTAAAACTGGATGTCCACATAAGAAAAATAAGTCTGGACCCACATCTTATACCATTCACAAATATTAATTCAAAATTGATTGCAGACCTAAAAGTAAAACACAAAGCTATAAAACTCCTAGCAGCTAATACACATGACCCAGAGTTTGGCAATGACTTTTTCAATACAAGATCAAAGTCACAGTCCATGGCAAAAATAATTGATAAGCTGGACTTCATGAAAATTTTAAAATTCTCTGTAAAAGACACCATCAAGAAAATAAAAAGAAAAGCCACAGACTGGGAGAAAATATTTGAAAATGACACATCTGATAAAGAACCGTTATCCAAAATATACAAAGAATTCTTAAAATCAAACAACCCAATTAAAAAATGGGCCAAATACCTTAACAAACACCTCACCAAAGATTTACAGATGGCAATTAATCTTATGAAAAGATGCTTTGCACCATATGTCATTAGGGAAATGAAAATTAAAACAATGAGATACTGCTACATTGATGTTGATAGCACCTTCATTCAAAATTGCCCAAACTTGGAAGCAACCAAGTTGTCCTTCCCTAGGTGAATGGATAAATACCATGTACTACATCCAGACAATGGAATATTATTCAGTGCTAAAAAGCAATGCACACCAAGCCATGAAAAGACATGGAGGAACCTTAATCCATATTACTAAATGAAATAGGCCAACCTGCAAAGGGTGCATACTGTATGGTTTCAACTTTATGACATTCTCAGAAAAAAAAAAAAAAGGATGGAGACAGTAAACAGATTGGTGGTCTCCAGAGGTTGGTAGATGAGGGAGAGAGGGATGAATAGGCAGAACACAAAGAGAAATGGTGCTGGAGAATATTTAAAGAATTTAGAAGGCATTTATTTGGAGAGAAACAAAGTCCTTCAATTTCATTCTGGTTGAAGGGCAGAAAAATTAGATAATGGAATTTATTCCTTTGGGTAATTAACATAGCAATAAGGAGGACAAAGCGCTAGGTCAAATGAAGTCCTTCCACTTTTGCAGAAGACAAGAGCATTGTATGTCATCTAATTCTAAGAAAATATATTTCTGCAGTGATTCGGTTGTGAACAGTCCACATATGCTGCGTTGCGCTGATCCATGTGGTGCTGCAGTACAGGGGAGCAAACCGCAGATGGAGGTGGGCAACACGGCACGGCGGATGCCTTGGTGTCTGTCCATGCTGCCAATGCACAGAGCCACGAGACCGGAGAAAGATGCGCGTGCTTTGAGTGCTTCCGCTACAGATAGAGAGCAGGTGTGACACTCTGTTGTAAAAACAGAAGAAACCTTGATCATGTTCATAGCCATGTGAAGGCCCCTTAACTACTATGTAGAAGAGACCCAGAGACGGAAGGAATTTCACCAATGTTTCTAAGTCTAAATAGGGAGGACCAACCAGAGCAGAGAAAATAATTAGCAAAGAATTACCAATTAATCAATACTATATTTTATTTAACATTCTGATCCCCAATTAATGGCTTTAACATTAATCAAAATTTAACATTAGTATCAAAAATGTAACGATCATTCAAGGAAGACTGAATTATATAATTTGTTCGTTGGATAAATACATTATTTAATCTTACTTAAATATCATTTTATGGCTTTTATGCCCAGGTTATATTTACTACTATATAAAGAGATTAAGCTACCTGTCACAAATCTGGTTCCAAAACGGAAATTTTTACAGATGGATCCATGAGGTTCCACACAAGTCAAAATTATAATAACAACCTACAATCTCTTCTGAATCCCATTCATCTACTAATGACCCTGTAACTTTTCAGTATACTTCTTCATTTTAAAACAGTGTCTTACAAACTGTGCTATATATACCATTGGGAGTAGAGAAAATCACCAAATAAGGTGGCATGTGCCCATGGTCCCAGCTACGTGGGAGGCTGAAGTGGGAGGACACCTTGAGGGCAGGAGTTTAAGAGCTGCCTGGCAAACAAAGTGAGACCCCATATCTAAAAATTTGTTTTAAAAATTCGCAAAGCATGGTGGTGTAGTGCCAGCTACTCGAGAGGATGAGGTAGGAGAATTGCTGGAGCCCAGGAGTTGGAGGCTGAAGTGAGCTGTGATCATTCCTGTGAACAGCCACTGCACTCCAGCCTGGGGCCGTAGTGAGACTCACTGTCTCAACAGCAACAACAACAATAAAAGAAAAAAGAAAAAGGAAAAAAAACAATATGATTTCAGGTAAGATACAACAATTTTTGTAAGCTTATAATTTAATTGTAATATATTTTAAAACAATGATTTAATGTGTATTATTACTCAAGATGAGTAAAAATAAGCATTAATTAGAAAATAAATATTGGTGAAAATAAAAATAGTAAAGGTTGGTTAGGCCATCAGTGAGATGAGTGACATAAAGACCTTCAAAAATCTGTACTTCCTCAAGAGCCAAGATAACATTAGCAACAATTGTAAAGTTAACTTCTTCAGAACTCTGGAAAACCAAGGGCTCATGGCAATCAGGAAAATGTTTATTTAAGACAAATGTCTGAGTGGTTGTAAGATCAGCAAGTTTTGTGGCATTTTGCCTAACCCTGTCCTCATCTTCCTAGATCCACAGTGACCGTGAAAGCCAGCAGCCTAACGACCACTTGACGGGGCAGAATATGTTTGGAGCAGCCCAGGAGCCCTACAGCTGGAGAATTACAGTTATTTGATTTGTCTAGCAGTCTCAGGAAAATCCCCAATGCTAAAGCTTGTATGTATGCGGTCTGGTTCAGAGCTCACTTAGCAGAAATAGCCTTTTCTCAGAGATATTTAAAAAAATAAATTATTGGCAACTGTTTAATATCACAGCTGCCTGAGGCAGTGATAACAGTTATGGCAAAAAAAAAAAAAAAAAAAAGAAGCTGACCAAAAATTTTAAAAGATCAACCTGGGGAATGAGCTGTCTATGGAAGACTTTGAAAATCTCCAACATATCACTGGGAGTCTTGAAGGCCATATTCACAGGCGGAGCTGTTCACGTGCCTAGAAAAGATCTGAGAAGGCTCTGCGCTCTCACCTCTGGCTGAACATGAAGCTCTACACACGCGGGAGGTGAAGGTAAGGCCCAGTCATAAACCGCCCACACTGAAGGACGGCCCGGTACACACAGAGGCCCAGAGAAGGGCTCTGATTTACATCATTGCCACATTATTTTATGTTTAAAATGTCAAGTTATTAACTGAAAATTACTAGGCAGGCAAAGAAACAAAAAGTATGGCCCAGCCATTGGGTAAGAAGGGGAGTCAATATAAACCATACTTGAGGAAGTAGAGATATTAGACTTGCTAGACAAAAAACACTTTAAAACAACTCTCCAATTCATTCAAGAAACTAAAGGAAACCATGTCAAAAGACTAATGGAAAGGATGAGAATGATGTGTCACCAAATACAGAATATCAATAAAGATATAAAATATAACAAAGAACTAAATAAATATTCTGGAGCTGAAAAGTGCAACAACTAGGCCGGGCGTGGTGGCTCACGCCTGTAATCCTAGCACTCTGGGAGGCCGAGGCGGGTGGATTGCTCAAGGTCAGGAGTTCGAGACCAGCCTGAGCAAGAGCGAGACCCTGTCTCTACTATAAATAGAAAGAAATTAATTGGACAACTAAAATTACATGTAAGAAATTAGCCGGGCATGGTGGCACATGCCTGTAGTCCCAGCTACTCGGGGGGCTGAGGCAGAAGGATCGCTTGAGCCCAGGAGTTTGAGGTTGCTGTGAGCTAGGCTGATGCCACGGCACTCTACAGCCTGGGTAACAGAGTGAGACTCTGTCTCAAAAAAAAAAAAAAAAAAAAAAAGTGCAACAACTAAGATTAAACATTCATGAGAGCTCAGCAATATATTTAAGCTGATGGAAGAAATAACTGATGAAACTGAAGTCAAGTAAATCGAGATTATCCGGTCTAAGGAAGAGAATAAAAAAAGAATGAATAAAAATTAACAGAGCCTCAGAACACCATCAAGCATCCAAATTATGTGTTAATGGGAGGCACAGAATAAGAGGAGGGAGACAAGGGGACAGACAAAATATCTGAAGAAATATTGGCTGAAAACATCTGAAGTTTCTTAAAAGATATAAACCTACGAATCCACAACTAGCAGTAAATTCCACGAGATAAACACAGAGATACATAGGTAGCCAAATCTTAGACAAACTATTAAAAGACAAACACAAAGACAAATGTTAAAACGAGACAGAAGCGAGTCATTACATAAAAGGCACTTGCAATATAGGTTATTAGCTAAGTTCTCATCAGAAACTATCGAGGTCATAAATCCGTAAGAAAGTACTAAAAGAAAAATACTTCAATCAAAAATTACATATACAATTAAACTACCCTTCAAACATGAAAGAGAAATTAAGACATCTCAGTTATGGAAAAACAGAGAATATGTTGCTAGAATATCTGTCATACAAGAAGTAATAAATAAAGTCATTTAGGCTGAAATAAAAGAACACTATATTCAATAACTCAAATCCACACAAGGAAATAAAGAACACATGTAACAGTAATGACATACATGAACATAAAAGACAGTATAAGCATATTTTTTGATAACTAATTTTTGCTCTGATTTAATAGATACCTGCATAAAATAATAACTATAAAACTTTGTTGATAGTCTTCTAATATATAAAGATAAATTTTATATGACAATGTAGCACAAAAGAGAAGACAGGGAAAAAAATCAACACCCACCAAAAGTTGTTTCTTTGCAAATATCAACAAAATTGACAAAATTTTAGATAAACTGACCTAGAAAAAAAGAGAAGAATGGATGGTTAGAATCAGGAATAAAATAGAGGACATTCCTATAAACCTTACAGAAATAAAGAAATTATAAGTAAAACAATGTAAAATTTTGTGCAAACAAATTAGATAACTTAGAGGAAATAAATGTACTTTATAATGACTCAAACAGTAGGTAATGTCTCATGAGGAAATAGAAAATTTAAATAGATATGTAAAAAATAAAGAGATTGAATTATTAAATATAAATAAATAAATAAACTCTCAAAGAAAAGCCCATTCCTGGAAGCATTCACAGGTGAATTCAACCAAACATGTAATAAAGTGTTATCAGCAATGTTCACAAATTGTTACAACTCATTCCATGAGGACAGTATTACCTTGATACCAAAAGGAGATGAAGGAATTGTAAGAAAACTATGCACCAATATCCGTTGTGAATATAATGACAAAAATACCTAACAAAATGCTAACAAACTTCATCTAGCAACATATGAAAAATATGCCATAAGCAAATAGGATTAACTCAGTAATACAAGGTTTGTTCAACATATGAAAATAAGCTAATGTAATACCCACAATACAATAAATAATAAAAACTACATGATAATCACAAACATACAGAAGGAAATTTGACAAAATATACACACTTACTAGATTAAAAACACTAAACAACTAGTAATAGAAGAGAATTTCCTCAACCTGACAAAAAGCATCTATGAAAAAACAGCACATAACATCATAATTATGAACGTTTGATATCTTTCTCCTTTAAATCAAGAACAAGGGAAGAATTTCCATTCTTGACACTTCTACTCAAAATTATACTGGAGGTTCTATTGAGGGCAATTAGGGACAAGGAAGAAATAAAAGCAATCCAGTTTGTAAAGAAAAAATATCTCTTTGCAGGTGACATGCTTTCATATATAAGAGAGCTTAAAGGATACACACACATACACAAACTTTTAAAATTAATAACTAAATACACCAGGTTTTAGGATACAAGATTAATATACAAACCTCAATTGCACTTCTATTTCCTAGCAGTGGCTTATTCAATGATAAAAGTAAAATACCTCCATGTTCAAAAACATAAAAAATATTAAAATACTTATGAATAAATTTAACAAAAGGAGTGTAAGACATATGCTGAAAACTACAAACAGTATTGAAAGAAATTAAGTCCTAAATAAATGGAAAAATATCCCATGCTTATGGACTGAAAGACTTCACATTGTAAAGATGAAAGTATTCTCCAAATTGATCTACAGATTCAATGTAATCTTTAAAAAAAATCTCAGCTGCCTTGTTTTCAAAAATTGACAAACCAATACAAAAATTTATATTGACAAATAAAATGCAAAGAACTTTGAATAACAAAAATATATATTGAAAATATATTGCAAAGTTGTTCTATTTCAAGAATGAAAGACTTTCACTGTTAGACGACTTATACTTCCCAAATTTAAAGCCAACTACAAAGCTACAACAAGCAAGATGGTGTGGCACTAATATAAAGATGAAAGATACGGAAATCAATGGAAAAGAATTGAAAGTCCAGAAATGAACTCTTAAATTTACAGTCAACTGATTTGAACAAGTGTGCCAAGATATTTCAATAGGGAGAGAAAAGTCTTTTCAACCAATGGTGCTGAGACAATTGCATATCTTCATGCAAAATAATAAATTTGGACTACTGCCTCATACCATACATAAAAATTAATTCAAAAGGTGTCAAGAGACTAACAGTAAGAACTAAAACTGTAGACCCCTTGGAAGAAAATGCAGGCATATATCTCTGTGATCTGTGATTAGCCATGGATTCATAGACATAACACCTAAAGCACAAGCAACAATAAAACAATCTATAAATTGGAGTTCATTAAAATTAAGAACTTTTGTACTTCAAAGGACATCATATCATCAATAAAATGGGTGAGGGAATAAACAGATTGTATCAAGAGAGGTAGAGTAGGGACCAGGTATTATATAGAAACTTTATAGAAATTGAGACTGCAGTAAAGATACATTAGGACATTCATCTAGGAAAATGTTTTAAAAATGGAAGAAGCTATCAGAGAATCAGAAAAGCCTCATCATTTACCATTTAATAGCTTATCCACTTCAGAAAGATTTTCTGTTGGGGAGGAGAAATGTATTTTTAAAACCTTCTACCACTTAATATTTTCAATCTGATTTTTAAAAAGCTTGTTTTCGGTGCTTGAAGAAAAAAATACATAATTTTAAAATTGATTATCCCATTTTTTTCCATTTTTGGAATAAACACATAAACCAGGAATGCAATTCTCTATTAATGATAAGAGATAAGTTATAAATGCTGAGACTCTAATGTTTTAGAAGTAATAGCACAGACATTTTAACAATGTTGATTCTACTGATCCGTGAGCATGATATGTTTTTCCATTTGTTTGTATCATCAGCGATTTCTTTCCTCAGCTCATGGATCCATACAATCAACATTGTTAAAACGCCCATACTACCCAAAGTGACCTACAGATTCAATGTAATCCCCATCAAAATGCCAACATCATTTTTTGCAGATCTAGGAAAAATAATTCTATATTTCATTTGGAACCAGAAAATAATCTGAATAACCAAAGCAACCTTAAGCAAAAGGAACAAACTTGGAAGCATAACTTTACCAGACTTTAAGCTATACCACAAGGCTATAGTAATCAAAACAGCATGGAATTGGCACAAAAATAGAGACATAGACCAATGGAATAGAATAGAGAAACCAGATATAAAACCACCCACACATACCATCTGATCTTTGACAAAGCAGACAAAAACATACACTGGGGAAAAGAAGCCCTATTCAATAAATGGTGCTGGGAAAATTGGATAGCCACATGTAAAAGACTGAAACAGGATTCATGTCTCTCACTTCTCACAAAAATTAATTCCAGATGGATAAAAGACTTAAATGTAAGGCATAAAGACGTAAGAATTCTAGAAGAAAATGTTGGAAACACTCTTCTAGATATTGGCCAAGGCAAGGAGTTTATGAAGAAGAACGCAAGGACAATCACAGCAAGTCTCAAGTAAATGGGACTTGCTTAAATTAAAAAGCTTCTACACAGCTAAGGAAACAATCGACAGAGCAAATAGACAACGTACAGAATGGGAGAGAATATTCACAAGCTATACATCCAATACAGGGCTAATAACCAGAATCTACAAAAAACTCTAGCAAACCAGCAAGGAAAAAAACAACTGCATTAAAAAGTGGGCAAAATACATGAACAGAAGCTTTTATTTAAAAAAAGATAAAAAAAATGGCCAATAAACATGAAAAAAATGCTCAATGTCACTAATTATCAGGGAAATGCAGATTAAAATCACAATGAGATATCACCTTATCCCAGTTAGAATGGGCTTTTATTAAAAAGTCCGAAAGCAATAGATGCTAGAGTGGATGTAGAAAGAAAGAAATGCTTACACACTGTTGGTGGCACTGAAAATTAGTACAACCTCCATGGAAACCAGTATGGAGATTCCTCAAAGAACTGAAAGTAGACCTACCACTCGATCCAATAATCCCACTACTGGGTATTTATCCCAAAGAAAAGAAAATCATTTTATCAGAAAGACATCTGCAAATATTTATTGCAGCACAATTCACAATTGGGTTGATGAGGAATCAACCCAAATACTCATCAATTCATGAGTAGATTAACAAAAGTGTTGTATGTATAGCATGGAGTACTACTCAGTCATCAAGAATGATGTCTTAATGCCTTTTGGTACAATATGGATGGAACTAGAGACCATTGTCCTAAGTGAAGCATCTAAAGAATGAAAAAAAAAATACCACATGTACTTGCTATTAAATTGGAACTAACCAATGAGCACGCATGTGCACAGAGGGAAGTGTAACTCAATGATAATCATTAGAGGGGAGAGGGGAGGAAGGAATGGGCAAAAACCTACCTAATGGTACAATGAACACTATCTGGTGATGGCACACTTATAACTTTGAATCAAACATTACAAAAGTGATCCTTATAAACAAAAATATTTGTGCCCCCATAATGCTTTGAAATAAAAAAAGTAAAAGTATATTTGCCATATTTGAGGATATAAGAAATGAAGGAGGAGGGATGTGGTGAAATAAAGGAGCACTTAATTTCTTCTTATTCCTGATGCAGCCATAGAAAAGAGTTTGAGAGAACCACCCGCAGCCAGGCCAGGCAGCCTCCTAGACATGGCCGGACTCCAGTGTGCGTGGAAATATAGCAATTGAACAAACAGGACCCATTAATTTAAGTTATAAAAGCAACTTAATATATCCTGCTGCCCTTTAAAATAGTGAATATATGTACTCTTCTCCTGCCTCTGGATGAAACTGTGGGTGGGACCCTTAGCTTTGCAGGCCACTCTTAAATCGAAGGTTAGATTGTCACTTTACATTTCAAATTTCTGTTTGGATTAGCTTCATAAATTAGAGTGGCATTGACATCCCAAACTTGCCTCAT
This sequence comes from Lepilemur ruficaudatus, assembly GCA_963574885.1. NCBI lineage: Eukaryota > Metazoa > Chordata > Mammalia > Primates > Lepilemuridae > Lepilemur > Lepilemur ruficaudatus. Next base: position 7,157 of record CAUYRT010028156.1, on the reverse strand, counting down.
CTTTAAAGATTTCCGCTTCCTGAGGAGGGGCAGGGCACAGCGGTCACCTGGCACGGGTGTGAGCAGTGAAGGCCGCGGTTCTCTTCCTCTGTTCACCAAGAGTATTTTCTTCTCTCCCCAGCTCATTAGCTCTGCCAAACCTGGGAAGGTGAGGGAGTGGTTTAGTAAGAAAAACAAAAAGAGAAGGAAATTTCTTTCTTCCACAAATATTGAGGTATGATTGACATACAATATACTGCAGATACTAGAGTTTGCAGATAAGTTTTGACATAAGTAAACACCCACGAAGTATCACTACGATCAAGATAATTTTATGTTGGCCGTCTCTGGCCACTCTTGTCTCCAGGTGAACATTGATCTGATTTCTGTCACTGTTGCTTAGCTTGAATTTTCTAGAGTTTTACATGAATGGAATTATATAACATGTACTAACATTGTACCTGAATCCTACTAGTCAGCATATTGTGAGAGTCATTGTATTCATGTATCGATAGTTTATTCCTTGTTACTGCCAAGTAGTATTCGTTGTATTGGTCTTCCAAAACCATTCATATTTTGATGGATATTTGGGTTGTTTCCAGTTTTTGTCTATTACAAGTGAAGCAGTTCTGAACATGTGAGCGTAAGTCTCTGTGGACAAATGCTTTCCTCTCTCTTAGGTTCTGAATACAATAGCAGGACTATTTGGTGGATATGTGTGTTTCACTTCCGTAAAATTGTCAAACTGGTCGTGCAATTTTCCTTTTCCACATAAATTTTTGAATCAGCTTGTAAGTATCTGTACTGAATTCTTCTTGAATTTTGATTGCAATTGTGTTACTTCCATAGATTCATTTGGGAGAGTGACATTTTAACTGTATTGAATGTGCAATCCAATGAATATGGTAAATCTTTCTATTTATGAATGCCTTATTTGATCTCTCTTCAGTGTTTTGTAGTGTTCAGCACATAGGCCATTCGTAAATTTTGTTTGTTTTATACCTATGTACTGTATTTCCCTTTTTTAACTATTATGAATGGCACATTTTTGAAAATTTAGTTTCCAATTGTTCATTGCTAGTGTATAGAAATATGGTTGATTTGCAAATGTAAATCTTTTAACCTTTGAACTTACTAAAGTCATTCTTTAGTTCAAGGAGATTCTTTGTAGATTCCTTATTTTCTGTGTACATACTTGTGTCATGCCCAAATACAGATAGCTTTATGTCTATCTTTCCAACCTGAATTCCCTTTATTTATTCACTTTTTTCATTATTGTATTTGCTGGGACTCCCAATATAACGTTTAATAGACATGGTAAGAGAAAACACTCAGTTAAGAAAATTCCTTTCTATGCTTAGTTTATTGAGTGTTTTTATCAGAATATCTATCTACTTTTTCTCCATTTTTTGTTATTATTTGGATTTTTTTCCTTAGTGTGCAAAAATAAACCGTTTTAGAATTTTCTACATATAAGTCATGCCACCTTTAAGTAAAGATAGTTGTACATTTTTCTTTCTAATCTGGATAACATTTATTTCTTTTTCTTGCCTGCACAGGTTACATCTGGCAAATGGCTTTTCTACATATATTGATCTGATCATGTGTTTATTCTTGTCAGGTCTGATAATAGAGTGAATTACACTGATTTTAAAGGGCAAACTCTGTTAGGTCATAACACGTGATCTAAATACTGATGGATTCCAATTTAATATTTTGTTGAGAATTTTTGCCTGTATAATAAAAGTTGATATTTAATAAAGTTCTCTTTTCTTGTCCTCTCAGTCTGGCTTCAAGATGAAGGTAATTCTGAGTTCATAACATAAATCAGAAATAGCCTCTTCTCTTGTATTTCTGGAAGATATTGTGAAGAATTCCTCAAATATTTGGTAGATTTTGCCAATAAAACCTTTTGGGCATGATAGCTTATTTTTTTTTTTTGTTGTTTTTTTTTTTTTTTGTTTTACTTTTGAGGATGGTTTAACTACAAATCGAATGTCTTTATTTTGTGCCCTTCATGGAATCATTAATTTATTCGATTTGTTGAATTTACGTGCATGAAGTTGTTTGAGCATTTCTTTATTTGCCTTTTAATGTGTTTAAGATCAATAGTGATATTCGTTACTTTTGCTATTGATTTTCTCTATTGTTTACCATTTTATTTGATTTTATAATTTGTTTTCATGGATTGCCTCTCTGATTTTCATTATCTTCTATCTTCTGCTTACTTTGGTTGACATTTTTTTTCTTTTCGCCCTAAGGTAGAAGCTGAGGTTAGTTATTTGAGACATTACTACTTTTCTAATACATGTGTTTACTGCTCTAATTTTTCCCCAAATATTATTTTAACTTTATTCACCTAATTTTGACATGCTACTTTTCATTTTTATTTAATTCCAAATACACTGTCTTTCTCACATCTTCTTGATCCTTAGTGGATTTTCTGTTCGTTGTCAATTGTTGAGAGAGTATTATTCAAACCATTAACTATAATTGCAGATTGGCTCATTTCTCCTTACGGTTACGTCAGCTTTTGTTTCATGTATTTTGAAGTTCTGTACTTATGTACATAAATGTTAAGGACTTTTTATTCTTCTAAGGAATCAAAACACTTTATTATTATGAATTATCTTTATTTCTGGTAATAGTTTTTGCTCCAAAATCTACTTTTTTATTTTTGATTTTTATTGATACATAATAGTTCTACGTATTTGTGGAGTAAACAGGGTGAGTATATATACTGGTTCTGTTCTCTATAGAACCCTAGAACCGTAACTGATACTCTGCACCGATACTTTGCCCTGGAAGCTCTGTTAAGACGCACCTCCTTCCTTTCTGTGCTTGTTGCCTTATGTCCAGTGCCTTGAAACCCTCTGTTTCGTAGATATTGCCACATTTTGTTTCGTTTCAAGTGAGAAGGTAAATCTGGTTCCTGTTACTCCTTCTTGCTGGCAGTGGAAGTCTTCAGTAAAGTTCCTGGTTATTACTCTTTCTGAGACAGCTTTACTCTCGTTGGGCCAAGGAGGTATTCACATCTAACTGATTTTTTTTTCTTTTAAGCCCTTGTTGTGGGTCCTCTGGGTGCTCCCTGCTGGGCTATTGGCTTTCACTTCCTCCATGAACGGGGTCCCAGTTCCCCCTTAGCTTCTGTTTGATGCCACATGCTTGATATTTCTGACTGCCCCTTAACCTCAGCCGTGCTAGCTAACCCCGTCATCTCTTAATTCCAGTGTCTCCCTCATCCCCACGCTGTGACTGGCTTCTCCCTTGGGAAAAATGTGTTTTAAAAAGATGATAAACCCACATCCCCAAATAACTGTACTACCTGATCACCAGCATTTACAGATTTGGATTTCCAGATAAAACCTTTTTCCCTTTTACACATATCTATCAGCAATACATGGCACTTATTTGTCTCAGGGCACATGTCAGCGTGAAAACCAGACGGAGTAGAATGCCAGTGTGGTTTGGATGTCTGTCTCCTCTAAGTTTATATTGAACCTTGGTCCCTCGTGTGGCAGATTTGAGAGGTGGGGCCTTTACGAGGTGATTGGATCACGAGGACTCTCTCTTCATGAATGAATGAGTCCATTCATGGGTTAATGAGTTATCCCAGGAGAATGAGAACGACTGTGGCTTTATAAGAAGAGGAAGAGAGACCTGAGCTAGCAGCTCGCCCCCACCCCTCGCATGATGCCCTGCTCTGCCTCAGGACTCCATGGAGAGCCCCCACCTGCAAGAAGGCCCTTACCAGATGTGCCCCACCCTTGGCCTTGGACCTACCAGCCTCCAGAACTATAAAAAGTAAACTTTGTGTCTTATGAATTACCTGGTTTCAGATGTTCTGTTCTAAGCAACAGAAAATGGACTAAGACAAATACTGTGTGCTATTTCTGGTGTAACTCACAATGTGAGCTCAGGTAGTTCATTTCATCCTTATGTGTCTTGGTGTCCTAATATCTTCTTTACCTTTGATGGGCTTTTATAAAGAGGCTATCTATCTACATATCATCTATCTATATGTACCCATCTTTCTATATTTAAATATCTAAGGGGAAATTCATCTACTTGTATTTCAGTGGAGAGTTTTGGGAGGAACTCAAGAACACTAAAATGAAAAGAAAGAGGGAAAAACAGAGCTATCTAACCTGCAGACCACAGTAGCATGTTACAGACAAATTCTGATTAAAGTGTGTTCTTTGAAGTTTTAAGAAGTCTTCTGATTGCTCAGTAAAATGTTTTGATTGACTTAGGTGGTCTCACTGGAGTGACTGCCCCATTTGTCCAGTCTGCTGAAGTGCCCAGTAGCTTTGTTCTTCTCTGCTATGTCAGTGTTAGCTGCATGGTAATCTGTGCCATGCCTAACATAGTGAGTTACTTATCAATAGTGTGGTAGGTGCCAGTTTCCTAGTAACTTTCTAAGGGTCAGATATTGAGGTTAGTTTTGAAGAACTTGAGGAAATGAGAGTAAGTAAGGAGAGAAATGCTGGGTCAGATCTTACATTTAAAAATATCTTTCACTGAGAAAAACATCACCATCATGAAGATGGAAGCAACCACAAGCATTTATAGAATGTCTAGAAAACTACTGTGAGATAACCCCAAGGTCAATGGAATGCATTAGAATGTCTCTGTTTCTAGAGAAAAAATAAAATAAAATAAAATAAATGTTTAGCCAGAAAAAGAAGATAGGATATAAAGCTTCTACAAGCAGTATTTTAAAGAAACATAATTTATTTAAATCATTTTCCAAGCCTCTATTTTTTACAAGTCAAAAAATATAGTTTGATTAAATTTAAATGTAATTTTACCATTAGTGTTTGTTTCATACCAAATATATAATGGTGTTCAGAGTATTTCGTGTGTTCTTTTTGTATTCCCTCATTTACAATACAAGGCTTCTTAAGTACAATAAATGGATTCAGTATATTGATGTCCTTTGAATGGCACTGAGACAATAATTTTGTGTTTATTTTCAATATAATCATTTTCACCATTTGCTATAATGATACATATGACAATATCTATGATGCAGAAATTGTGAGTATGTGGTCAAAAATGAATCTCAAATACAACTTTGTGTTCATAGGAAAATTTGATGTTTGATGATTTTCTTCAATAATTGCAATGATAAATAGAAAATTGAATGCATGTGTAGTGGGCTAAACAGTATAGCTCCAAAATAAATGTCCATGTGGAATCTCATGGTGTGACCTCATTTACAAACAGAACCTTTGCAGAAGTTATTAGTTAAGATGAGATCATGCTTGTTTAGGGTGATCCATAAATCAATCTCTCTCTCTCTCTCTCTCTCTCTCTCTCTCTCTCATCAACCCCTTGGTCAATTTGCAAGGGTAGTTTTTAAACAATACTGTCCTCCTTATAAGAAGAAGAAAGGATATGCAGAGGTACACATGGGCAGGAAGGCCAGATGAGAGCAGAGAGAGATTAGAAGGGGTCATCACAGCCAAGAAGCACCAAGGACTACTGACCAGCAGGTGGGAGCAAGGCATGGAGCAGATGCTCTCCCAGAGCCTCCATAAGGAGCCAACCTTGTGACCTTGAAGTCAGACTTCTGGCCCCCTTAGCCATGGGAAAATAAATATCAGTCATTTTAAGTCACCCGGTTTTTAGTCATTTTGTTACGGCAGCCCTAGGAAACTAAAAGAGCATATTCTGATTACATTTAAGAATTAATTGAGTCTACCTCTATTTTCTCCCATAAACTTTGTACAATCTAATTTTTAAATAAAGATAATGGATTTAAAAAAATTATCTCCCCAAGCTACACAATTAGTTATTTCCCCCCAAATAACATTACTCTGCATAGTTTTTGTTCCTAATGGATAAATATATAGTAGAGGATAATTTTTAATGTGACAAAGTCAATTGCTTTTAGTGTCTCACTCTTAACAAGACAGGAGATCCTATTTTTCAAAAGCACCATTTCAACAGTGTTTGCCCCATGGGCCTCCCAGCGGCCCCTGGGGACACAGCACTCACTGTCCAGCTGCCAAAGGGTTGATCACAGGCAGCGCCTGGTCCGGTCAGCTCTGAGACTCCTGTGAACTCAAGAGACCAGCCACTCTGCCCCCTGACAATGCCTCCCTTTGGGCAGCAGCCCACATGACTGGACAACATAAAGGATAAAGCCCAGCCCTTGGCCTTCATCGGGTGGTACTACAGTGCCTTTCCAGCATTAGAGCTTGCTTCGGTGTGTGGGTGAAGGTGCTATGGCCATTGTGGGAGTGCTAAACATTTCAATTTTTTCCTCTGCCCAATCCTTCCTCCTTCACTACCCAAGATGAGTTCATCCCCAAAGCACCCCACAATACCTTTCTTGTACACGACATCAGTTGCACAGATTGCTTTCCCTGAAAACCCATCTCCAACAACTGGGTATCAGGAAAAGTATCTTCAAGTCCTATCTGAGTCACCAACCATCACATTTAGAAAAAAAAATGGTAGAACTTCCTACTGCAGTTTCCTTCCCTACAGAAAATAAGAAGCTTGTACCCATTGGTTGTTTGGTTTGGGTGTCCTCTAGCTCTAAACTACTGAGTATTCTGCAGCTGTTCCATACATTCGTTCCCAGACAACGCAAGCTCAACATAACAGCATTGTCTCCATTGTGAGATATGGCAGGGCTGAGCTGCGGATCTGACTAACAGCACAGCAATATTTACTTTCTGACCAAAAAACTGAACAATGATCAGTCTTCACAGAAGATGAATAAAGATACACAAAGTAAGAGAGGGGTTAAACTTAAGAGACATGAGCGAGACAGAAAGAAACATGGACACAGAGAGGAGAGAGACTCTTTCAAGAAGAAAACCCAATTTTTATTAACTTTGAATTTTAACTCCATGATCAAACTTTTGTAACTTGCCTCTAGAGCACACAGTGTTAGCACATGACTGGTAAATAACTCACCTAAAACATAGCTTACCTTTTCTTCCAGTCTTTCCACTTTAAGTTTAAAATAATGGGGGAAAATTAGGAAGAGAGAAACATAAGGGCATTGGTTATTCTTTTTTTTTTTCTTCCAAAAATTTTATTGGGGGAAAACTACAAAACATTTACAGTACAATGTTTACAGTCACAATTTGTAGTGAACTGATTTCCCAAAATATATTACCACTCAAGTTGACTTATCTTGTTACATTCAAAAACCTACT
>CAUYRT010028154.1:0-13013 GCA_963574885.1 Lepilemur ruficaudatus | reverse complement strand
CAGCCTCCAGAGTAGCTGGGACTACAGGCATGCGCCACCATGCCCGGCTAATTTTTTCTAACTATTTTTAGTTGGCCAATTAATTTCTTTCTATTTTTAGTAGAGATGGGGTCTCACTCTTGCTCAGGCTGGTTTCGAACTCCTGACCTTGAGCGATCCTCCCACCTCAGCCTCCCAGAGTGCTAGGATTACAGGCGTGAGCCACCACGCCCAGCCTAGAGCCTCCTTTTTAATGGTGTGTAGCAGTGTGATTGGCAGCACAACCAGTAATGCACGGAATGGAGGAGGGATGGATGGTCCCTCATCCAAATATTCATTTAAAGAAAGTATGTTAACAGACATAATGGCAACATGGCCATTACATTATTATTCTTGTCACTATAGGATGAACAGATGTAATTTTTAATAATGAGTATGGCATTTTCAATGAAAAATATGTGAATAATGGAATCACTCTGATAGAAGTTATTGCTGCTACCATTACAATTCGAATAGACGTGTATATGCACGCATGCCTATATATGCATTTGTGCGTGTGTGGAAAGCCAGTCCAGGTATAAATTATACGACTTCAATATAATAATAAAATTATTATTTCATCTTAATACAGTTTTTTAATTTTTAAAAAATTTGAATAGACTATTTTTTAGAGAAATCCTAAGTTTACAGAAAATCTAGGTAGACAGTGTAGAGAGTCCCCAGACATCCCCTGTATTAGTCTGCTGTGGCTGCTACAACAAAATACTACAGGCTGCATGGCTTAAACAGCAGAAATTTACTTTCTCTCAGTTCTGGAGGCTGAAAGTCCAAGAGCAATTTGGTTTCTAGTGAGGCCTGTTTTCCTGATTTGCAGATGGCCACCTTCTTGCTATGTCCTCATGTGGCCTTTTCTCTGTGCACTTGCAAAGAAGAAAGAGCTCTGGTGCATCTTCCTCTGCTTAGAAGGACACCAGTCCTACTGGATTAGGGCCTTACTCTTAGGACCTCACTTAGCCATAATTATCTCCATAATTATCAGCCTTTGAGAGGTGATTGGGTGACTAGGGCATGAGGGTGGAGCCCTCAAGAGAGCTTGCTGCCTCTCTCTCTGCTCATTGTCACTCAGGTGAGGACACCTTCAGAGGCGCTACTACTCACCCAACTGCACATACGCATGAAGGTGCAGACTCTGAGAAGAAGGAATTAGCAACGCTGAAATCTCCAGAACAAAGGCTCTAATTAAGGTATGTGTTTTAGCATGTTTGGGGAATGGCAAAGGGAATAGTATTTTTCGGGGTAGGCAAAAGGAAGACCAATATTTCAGAGGTCTGGGCACAAGAGGTGAACTTTGTTTTGAGTTTTGAATTTTCTCAGAGCCCACAAGCTCTGCATGTGTCTTAGTGGCTGCACGTGGCTCTGGCTGAGGGGAGAAAGTCATGCCATTTTCTCTGCAGGATGTCAGGAGGGAGTCAAAGCTCCTGTGGGAGTAAGATGGTTGATAAGAAAAGATCCCTTATATTACCAGGCATCTGAGGGGATCTGTCCCTGAACTGGGCACAGTGCTTCTGTCAGACAACTGAAGGACATTTTGGGTTTGTTTTCAAGGAAGGAAGCTGGCAAACCAAAGATTTTTACTCTACCCACAAGATACAGAAATATGAGAAAAAAAAGAGTTTGGGGGCAGATGGATGTGATTTCAAGTCTTGGCTCCCCCCTGTGACTTTAGGCACCGAACTGAACTCTCTCAGATTCAGATATAATCCCAGCTCCAGAAATAGAAAGGAGATATTAGTGCCTGCTTCACAGGGATTTATGAGAACTAAGTGATGCATCTAAAATTTCTGGTCCCTCCTAATAAATGGTAGGAATATTATTAATGCTTTCCATGAATTTTAATAATGAAAGAAGATGGAGAGGTGTGGATTGGGTATCAGCAGGAAGGAGGTGGGTTGAGGATCTACTGTTATTCTAGCATGTCAGGAGAGCAGGACAGAAGATGAACTAAAAATTGTCTTAAAAAAAATAACTGAAGGCCAGGCACAGTGGCTCACTCCTATAATCTCAGCACCTAGGGAGGCCGAGTCAGGAGGAATTCAAGACCAGCCTGGGAGAAATAGTGAGACTCTCATCTCCACAAAAAAATTAAAAAAATTAGCCTGGCATGGTGGCAAATGCTTGTAGTCACAGCTACTTGGGAGGCTGAAGCAGGAGGATTGCTTGAGCCCAAGAGGTTAAGGCTGCAGTGAGCTATGATCACACCACTGCACTCCAGCCCAGGCAACAGAACAAGATCCTATCTCAAAAAATTAAATAAATAAAAATAAAAGATAAAGTAAAAGACAAGTAGGAAGGCAGATATAAGGGAAACTAGTGCTTCTAGATATAACTGGCAAAAAAAAAAAAACACTCCATACTTAAGAAACTATGTTATTTAAATTTACTTTGGATACATACTTAAATAAAATTAATATTTTTAAATATTAGCTGGGTGCAGTGGCTCATGACTGTAGTCCCAGATACTCAGGAGGCTGAGACAGGAGGATCGCTTGAGCCCAGGAGTTGGAGGCTACAGTGCTCTATGATCGAGCCTGTGAATAGCCACTGTACTCCAGCCTTGACAACACAGTAAGACTTTCTCTCAAAAAAACATCGCTTGCTTGTTTAGCATTTCAAATTGTAGAAAGGTGGCATAGTGGATAGGGAAGTCTGAATGTAAAGCAAACAAATGCCTTGGAAAAATAATACGTCTGAACTGAAATTGCATTGAATGTATATAGCAATTTGAGAAGAATCATCATGTTTTACACGTTGAGTCTTTCCTTCCAGAAATATAGTGTATATTTCCTTTTAATCGTGTCTTCTTTTATGTCCTTCAACAATTGTCCTTCAACAATTATAAACAATGTTTTATAATTTTTTACAGACGTGAATTGCAATTTTTATTAGATTTATTAATATTAAAATGATAGTAATTTTCGTTGCTAGTATGATTGGGATCATTCTGCTATTGCATTTTTAAAATTAGTTATTTTTGGAGCTTAAGAAAGTAATTAAAAGAATTAAACTTCTGAGTATCATGCAGATATATCTTTAAAACAATAAGCAAAATGAGAAACATGATATCATTTATATAAGTCAAAAGTAAACACACACAAAATATATATATTGTTTATGGATACATATAAACATGTAAAAGTACCAGGTAAAACTGTTTAGAATGATACATACTAAGTTGGTGTTTTGGTTTTTTTTTTTTTGGGACAGAATCTCACTCTTTTACCTGGGTAAGTGCCGTGGCATCAACCTAGCTCACAGCAACCTCAAACTCCTGGGCTCAAGCAATCCTCCTGCCTCAGCCTCCCAAGTAGCTAGGACTACAGGCATGTGCCACCACACTGGGCTAATTTTTTCTATTTTCAGTAGAGATGGGGGTCTCGCTCTGGCTCAGGCTGGTCTCGAACTCCTGAGCTCAAGCGATCCTCCCACCTCGGTCTCACAGAGTGCTAGGATTACAGGCGTGAGCCACCATGCCTGGCCCCAAATTGGTTTTAATGATTGCTTCTAGCACGTGGGAATTAGTTTGTGTAGTTAAAGAGAACTTTAGCTTCATCTCTACTGTGAAGGGAAGGGAAGGGGAGAGGAGGGGAAGGGGGAGTGGAGAGAGAGAGAGGAAGAAGAAAAAGAAAAAGAAAGAAAGAAAGAAAGAAAGAAAGAAAGAAAGAAAGAAGAAAAGAAAAGAGAAAAGAGAGGAAAAGAAAAGAAAAAGAAAGAAAGAAAAGAGAAGAGAAAGGGAGGGAGGAAGGAAGGGAGAAGAACCCAAAGCAAATATGACAATATGTTAGCAGTTGCTAATTCTGGGTGATGGACCTATAGGTGTTTATGTTTTCTTTATAAATTTTGGCTTTTGTCATCCCACCTAACTCCCCTACACTAGCTAGGGCTGCCATAGCAAAATATCGTAGACTGGGTGGCTTAAACAACAGAAATGTATTTTCTCATAGTTCTGAAGGCTGGAAGTCCAAGACCAAAGCGCCAACAAGGTTGGTTTCTGGTGAGGCCTCTCCTTCTGGCTTGCAGATCACCACCTCCTCACTGTGTCCTCATATGGTCTTTTATCTGCGCACAAGGAAAGAGAAAGAAATTTCTAGTATCTCTTTCTCTTCTTGTAAGGACTTTAGTCCCATCAGATTAGGGCCCCACTTTTCTAACCACATTTAACCTCAATTACCTGCTTAAAGGACTTATCTCCAGTCACACTGTGGGGGAGGGCATCAATGTATGAACTTGGAAGGGACACAATTCAGTTCATAACATCCCCGTGACTTTCTTTAAATAAAATATTTTTAAGGAATGAATTTCTTCTACATGTCTCTGTGACCAGGTCCCCTGCCTTGATGGATTATACACTTGAGCCCAATGTGACGGCAATTACTGACGACTACTATCCTGGTATCTTCTCCAGCCCCTGCGATGGGGAACTTATCCAGAGGGACAGCAAGTTGCTTCTTGCCATCATTTATTGCCTCCTGTTTGTATTTGGCCTTCTGGGAAACAGCCTGGTCATCCTGGTCCTCGTGGTCTGCAAGAAGCTGAGGAGCATCACGGACGTGTACCTCTTGAACCTGGCCCTGTCTGACCTGCTCTTTGTCTTCTCCTTCCCCTTTCAGACCCACTATCAGCTGGACCAGTGGGTGTTTGGGACTGTGATGTGCAAAGTGGTCTCTGGCTTTTATTACATTGGCTTCTTTAGCAGCATGTTCTTCATCACCCTCATGAGCGTGGACAGGTACCTGGCTATTGTCCACGCCGTGCACGCCATAAAAGTGAGGACAGCCAGAATGGGCACAGCCCTGAGCCTGGTAGTATGGCTGACTGCCATTATGGCCACCAGCCCACTGCTCGTATTTTACCAAGTGGCCTCTGAAGACGGTGTTCTGCAGTGTTACTCATCGTACAATCAGCAGACTTTGAAGTGGAAGATCTTCACCCACTTCGAAATGAACATCGTAGGCCTGTTGATCCCATTCACCATTCTTCTGTTCTGCTACATTAGCATCCTGCACCAGCTGAGGAGGTGCCAGAACCACAACAAGACCAAGGCCATCAAGTTGGTGCTCATTGTTGTCATAGCATCTTTACTCTTCTGGGTCCCATTCAACATGGTCCTCTTCCTCACGTCCCTGCACAATATGCACGTCTTGGATGGGTGTGTCCTGAGCCAGCAGCTGATTTATGCCACCCATGTCACGGAAACCATTTCCTTCACCCACTGCTGTGTGAACCCTGTTATCTATGCTTTCATGGGTGAGAAGTTCAAGAAACACCTCTCAGAAGTATTTCAGAAGAGTTGTAGCCACATCTTCCTCTACATAGGAAGGCAAATGCCCAGGGAGGGCTGGGAAAGGCCACCGTCCTTCCATCAGCACTCCTCCCGTTCCTCCAGCACAGACTACATTTTGTGAGGATCGGTGAAAAGGAAATATAAGAACACTTTCTTGACTAGCACGCTAGCAGCAGTGAACAGAGGTGGGGGTAGTTTTCAAAAAGAGCTTAGCATGAAGGATGTTGTACATGCTTTTGCCAGCACTTGGAAAAGTGACTAAAGACACCCTTGTGCATGCCTGGCACCATCTCTGGTCTGCGACTATGTTCAGTGATGATGAGGGATGACGTGGTGACCTTAAAGGATTCTGTATGTCAGGTGAGAAAAAATGATGTCTGACTTCCTTACATATACAAAAAACATACCTTCAGAGTCCATTAGTAGGCTGGAAGAAGTGGATATAGAAAAGTTTTTAACATCGAAATGAGCCTCCAGTCGTGCGTTCATTGACTGATGGTGAAATAGCCAAAATGGTTCTGAATTGAGACGATTGTAATCATAGTGACAATGGAGATGACATTATTTACACTGCAGAAAATGTGCCTGTAGACAACATGGTGAAAATGTGCGATGGGCTTATGAAGGACTAGAGCAGGGTGCATTCATAACAGAACAAGAAACCATGTCAAGTTATAAAATCAAAGAGAGACTTCTAAGACAAAAACCATTGATGGGGCAGATAACTCTGGGGGAAATGTTTTAAAAGCCATACAGCAGAATGGCTCCTCGTCCCTAGAGGACCCGCTTCCTGGTCCCTCAACTGTGTCTGATGTTTCTTCTCATCTAAAAAATAAAATACAGTGTACACAGCATTGTAGGCATTGTAGGTGGAGACCGGAAACCTGTCATTGTTTGTTGTTGCTGCTTAACAACTGATACACGTATTCTGCGAATGCTACTATGCTGCTTAGTTACCCTGAGCACATTATTTTTAATTTTTTTCACTGTATTAATGGTACTGTCATTTTTTTAAATTCCAGCATATTATGGGGGTACAAATGTTTAGGTTACATTTGTTGGCTTTCTCCCCTTCCCCCCGGAGTCAGAGCTTCAATGAGCGTGTCCATCCCCCAGACGGTGCACATCACACTCATTATGTATGTATATACCCATCCCCTCCTCCCCCCTCCCATCTGCCCGACGCCCGATAAATGTTATTCCCATATGTCCACTTAGGTGTTGATCAGTTAATACCAATTTGCTGGTGGTACTGTCATTTTTTTATTTCTAAGTGCTTATGTGTGAATAAATGTAAGAAAATAATTGTTTATCAGGAGCATAGAAATTCAGAGTCAGAAATGATGGTGATGTCAGACAACCACAGATAATCCACATTATCTGAGATAATGGCACCTTGGCTTTCTGATGGCTCAGTGTACATGAACTTTGTTTCTTGCACAAAAGTATTAAAAATGATGTATACTATTACTTTTAGCCTATGTGTAAAGGTGTATAAAAAACACAAATGGATTTCGTGTTTAGACGTAGGTCCCACCCCAAGATATCTCACATGCAAATACTCCCAAATCTGAAAAAAATCCAGAATCTGAAACACTTCTGGTCCCAAGCATTTCTAATAAGGGATATTCGACCTGTATATTAAAATCTCTGTGATTATGGGTTTGTCTATTTTTCATTTTAATTCTAATTCTGCTATTTTTTGCAGTGTATATCTTGAAGCAATGTTATTAGGTGCCCACAAAATAAGATTGTTGTGCCTTTTTATTGAATTGACTCTTTTATCATTATGAAATGCCTCCTTTTCTCCAGTAACACTTCTTAAGGTCTACTATGCTCGTCATTAATAGAGCCACACTGGCTTTTTTTGGATTAGTGTATGTGTTGTGTATCTCTATATTCTTTTATTAAATACTTTAATCCAAACTGTTCTCCTATATTTAAAATGTCTCTTTTGTAAGCAGACTTTAGTTGGACTTCTTTTCCCCCACAGAGAGAGAGGGAGTTTTTATTGCCATGAGAATACACAGTCTGGTTCCTCGCAAGCAGGCTTCAGGTTTGTAATCTAGGCTTCCAAGGCAAAAACCTTGGCCCACTGGAGTCCAACCAATGGAGCTTACAGGCACCTGGCCTCTCTGCCTTACCAGTCACTTCCCTCCCGTCACTTCCTGACTGCCACACATATCTCCCCCAGCGCATCAAGCCAGGGTGTACTCCTAGCACAGACCATCTCCTGACAGAAAAGGTGACGTGGAACTCCAAGTCCCGGCACATAGACCCCCACACTTCCATAATATTCCAGAGCCATTTATGTCCCTGCACACATCGTCATTGGTGTCTCTAAGCAGTCCCTACACTTGGAGAGAATTGGTTCATTCCAAGCAGAAGCCAAAAGTACCACTATTTGTATTTTTAAAATCTAGTCTAATTGTCTTTGTCTGTTACTTGGAATGTTTAGTCCATTTACATTTAATAAAATATATAAAGCAGACCTGGGGGAAAATGGCAGATTAGTGGTGCCCTCCAGGCTCACTGCTCCCAGAGAAGGAGGCAAAGAACTCGGACGGCTACACACGAGTGGACCACTCCCTCCCTACCATCCTGAGAACAGCATTGTGAATCTGCAGAGAAACAGTGTGGGGCACGCACAGTAGGAAAAAGGTGAAAGGGAGATACGTTTGCAAAGACTGTGGAGTGCAAGAACTGCAATAGGCAATAGTGCCGTGCAGGAGGCCTGCTCCTGCCCCGCCAGCACTGTGCGATCCGACCCACAGGAGGATGCCCGGCTCCCCCACTGACCCCCACATCCACTCAGACAGGGACATGCCTGAAGTCAGTGCAAAGTCATGGCACAGGACAACAGCCTGAACAAGAGCAAGACCCGGTTTCTACCAAAAATAGAACAACATTAGGCAGGCATCATGGTGCGCCCCTGTAGTCCCCGCTACTCAGGAGGCTGAGGCAGGAGGATCGCTTGAGCTCAAGAGTTGGAGGATGCTGTGACCTAGGCTGACACCACAACACTCTAGCCCGGGCAACAGAGTGAGGCTCTGTCTCAAAAAAAAAAAGGAAAAAAAGGGACACCATCACTAAAACAGACAGTAAAATAACACACTTGTCCTTTAAAGATCCAGCCCAATAAACCTTGACACGATGATTTAAAAAAAAAAAAAAAAAAAACCAGTCCGCTCTGTGGAGAGGACACAATATTAGGAAACATTTTGAACTCCCCAGTGCTCTGTGCTGGGACTGCATTGGGTCGGGGAGGGACTGGTCTGAGCAGTTACTTCCTGTGACCGCACAAGGGACTTTGGAGACAGGCTCCTCGCCTCTGGTGGGCAGCAGGACCAGAGCACAGGAGGTGAACGCCAAAAAGAAGGCTCTGCCCCTGGAAACTACTGGTGATTCGGCTGGCTCAAGGTGGAGGACAAAGACCAAGGCCCTTTGCTAGGCAGACGTGAGACTGTAGGACTATGATGCAGAGGTGACAGCTGGCAGCCTGTTGATTCAACCCGCCAGACCGGCTTCTGCCAATTCTTGAGTGGTTGTCCCCAATGCTAGCTCTCCAGGGGCAGGTGGCCTCCATTTTTGGGGTCCCCAGACATGGCTGCACACATGGTTTCAGGCAACACCCTTCCCCCAGCCTAGGGACTTTCATGCTGGGTGTGGAGGACTCTGCCTTTGGAGGTGGGGAGAAGCTAGAAAAGCTGCTTTCTCTGTGCAACTGGCATGAATCTGTGTGACTTCGGTGCTGAAAAATAGTTGGTGGCCTGTTGATCCAGCCTGCCAGACTGACGTAGATCATCTAATAAGAACATAACTCCAGAGCTTGCTCTCCAGGTTTGGGTGGCTGCCAGCATTGGAGTTTGTGGACAGGGAAGGAAAAACCTGACCACAGACCTCAGCAATTGCACCAATTGACCCCTTCCATCAGGAGCAGCCTTCCAAGTGTGGCTGTGAAAGAGCACTAAATAACATATTAGCAGCTCCCCCTAGTGGCAGATCAAGCAACCACAGAGGCACACATACCCAGGCTTGCGTTCACCAGCTGCAATCTATCTTGGCCCTACTCTCACCTTAAGGGAAACAGAGTCCAAGCAACCCTCTGGAGTGGCAAGACCCCTCCCAAAGATCGGGGCATTTATATACCTGATCCAGGGGACCAGAGCCTACCACAGAGACATCAGATACCTCGATAACTGGCTCCTCCATGCAAACTACAATCAACGACAGAGAGTGTAACCCAATAGCTTAACACAGTCTCTTCCATCTCAAGCTATTAGAGGGCAGTGGAATCATACCCCCAAGGGCAATCCATAGCTTTAGTCCCTTAAGCTAGGGACTAAACTCACTAGTCTCCATTGGCAAGAGGTGAAGATAACAGGTCAGAGGTAGCCCTAATTGCTAAAATACCCCTAAGGCAATACAGGACCAGCAGCCTCTCCCCACCTTTGTCAAGGAACAACCCTTGAGGACTTTGAGATAGGACCATAAATGAGTCCTAGCACACTCAGTTCACAACCAAGAAGCCTGATGAGAAAGAATCAGTGGAAGAATGCAGGAAACATGAAAGATCATAGAGAAAAGTCATCCCCAAAAGAAATCATTAGTTCCTCAACAATGGACACTAACTTAAATGAAATTATTAAAATGACAGAGGAAGAATTCTAAATATGGATTGTAAGTAAACTCAATGGAATTGAAGAGAAAATAGAAACCCAACACAAAGAAGCCACAAGAACAATACAGGAAATGAATGAAAAATTCTCTAAAGAAATTGAAATATTATGAAAGAACCAAACAGAAATACTGGAAATGAAAGAGGCATTCAAGGAAATACAGAATACAGTGGAAAGCCTTAAAAATAGGTTGGATCATGCAGAGGAAAGAATCTCAGAGTTTGAAGGTAATGCCTATGTGCTAAACAAATCGGATGAAGAAAAAGAACACAGAAGCAAGTGACATGAACAAAACATACAAGAAATGTGGGATTATGTAAAGAAACCAAACATAAGAATTATAGGCATCCTGGAGAGAGAAGAAGAAAATGCATAAGGGTGGAAAATCTATTTCTTGGAATAATGGAGGAAAACTTACCTGGCCTGGCCAGAAATCTAGATATCCAGGTGCAAGAAGTGCAAAAAACTCCTGGGAGAATCAATATGAAAAGGCAATCACCACGTCACATAGTTATTAGGCTGGCCAAAGTAAACACACCAGAGGCAATCCTTCGAGTAGTAAGATGAAAACAGCAAATAACCTACAAAAGAAAACCTATCAGACTAACTGTAGACTTCTCAACTGAAACCTTATAAGCCAGAAGGAACTGGGGACCCATCCTCAATCTTCTAAAACAGAATAATGGCCAACCTAGAATTCTTTGTCTGGCAAAATTAAGCTTCATATGTGAAGGAGAAATAAAGATTTTCCCAGACAAGCAATCACTGATGGAATTTGAGAAGACCAGACCTGCCCTGCAGGAAGTACTTAGACCTGCGTTATACACTGAACAGCGCAATAGACACCTACCAATGTAAAAGCACTTAAAAGTTAAAGTCCAGAATCCTGATTCCACAATGGCTTGACAAGTAAAACCAAACAATAAGAATTTATCAAACAGGCTGGGTGCGGTGGCTCACGCCTGTAATCCTAGCACTCTGAGAGGCTGAAGCAGGCGGATTGCTCAAGGTCAGGAGTTCGAGACCAGCCTGAGCAAGAGTGAGACCCTGTCTCTACTATAAATAGAAAGAAATTCATTGGCCAAATAAAAAAAAATATATATATATACAAAAAATTAGCCAGGCATGGTGGCGCATGCCTGTAGTACCAGCTACTTGGGAGGCTGAGGCAGAAGGATCATTTGAGCCCAGGAGTTTGAGGTTGCTGTGAGCTAGGCTGATGCCACGGCACTCACTCTAGCCCAGGCAACACAGTGAGACTCTGTCTCAAAAAAAAAAAAAAAAGAATTTATCAAACAGTATGAACATAAATATACCCCAAATATCAATTCTCTCAATAGACATCAATGGCTTGAATTGTCCACTGACAAGACACAGACTGGCTAAGTGAATTAAAAAAACACAATCCAAGTATCTGCTGTCTCCAGGAAATGCATCTTACCCACAAAGATGCTTTCAGACTCAAGGTGAAGGGTTAGAAAACGATCTTCCAGGCAAATGGAAACCAAAAGAAAGCTGGGATATTCTTATATCAGATAACATAAACTTTAAAACAGCAAAAGTAAAGAAAGACAAAGATGGTCACTATATAATGGTGGAGGGAAAAATCCAAGAAGAAGATTTAACAATTCTTAATATTTATACACCCAACACAGGAGTGCCCAGATACATAAAGCAAACCCTGTTTGATCTAAATAACATGATAAACAGTAGTGCCATAGTAGCTGGGGATTTCAACACCCCACTGACTGAACTGGATAGATCCTTCAAGCAGAAAATAAGCAAAGAAACAGTGCATTTAAACAGATTTCTAGAATAAATGGGCCTAACAGACATCTACAGAACATTCCACCCAAATAAAACTGAATATACATTCTTCTCATCAGCTCATGGAACTTTCTCTAAAATTGATCACATCCTAGGTGACAAATCAGATCTCAACAAATTTTAAAAAATAGAAATTATACCATGTATCTTCTAGACCACAGAGGAATAAAATTAGAGATCAATTCCAACAGAAACACTCACCACTTCACAAAGTCATGGAAATTAAACAATCTATGGCTGAATGACTATTGGGTCAAGGAGATCCAGATGGAAATCAAAAGCTTCTTCTAACTAAATGATAATGAGGACACAAGTTAACAAAATCTGTGGGATACAACAAAAGTGTTCCTGAGAGGAAAACTAATAGCATTAAATGCTCACATTCAAAAGACAGAAAGTTCACAAGTCAGCAAACTAATAAACTGTCTCAGGGAACTGGAAAAGGAAGAGCAAATCAATCCTAAACCTAGTAAAAGAAAAGAAATACCTAAGATCAGACTGGAACTAAATGGAATCAAGAACAAAATAACTATACAGAATATTCATAAAACCAAAGGTTGGTTTTTTTAGAAGATAAACAAAATTGACAGCCCTCTTGCTAGATTGACAAGAACTAGAAAGGAAAGGGAAGGACTCTATAAGCTCAATTAGAAATGAAAAAAGAGAGATCACTACAGATATCACAGAAATACAAAACATTATCTTTGAATACTATAAATATCTATGTGCCCCCGAACTACAAAATGGGGAGGAAATGGACAAATTCTTAGAAACACACAACTTCTCTAGGCTCAATCAAGAAGAAATAGAATTCCTAAACAGACCAATATCAAGCACAGAAATTGAAGCAGCAATTAAAAATCTTCCAACAACAACAACAACAACAACAAAAACCCAGATGGGTTCACACCTGAATTTTACCAAACTTACAAAGACGAACTCATATCTATACCGCGGAAATTATTTCACAGCATTGAGAAGGATACTATCCTCTCCAACTCATTCTATGAAGCCAATATCACCTTGCTACCAAAGCCAGGTATGGACACAACAAAAAAGAAAACTACAGAGCAATATCCCTCATGAATATAGATACAAAAATCCTCAATAAAGTCTTAGGAAACTGGCCAGGAGCAGTGGCTCATGCCTGTAATCCTAGCAGTCTGGGAGGCCAAGGCAGGCAGATC